>WURS02079162.1:0-24336 GCA_011762765.2 Rhinocypha anisoptera | reverse complement strand
GTTCCCCCTGTGCAGTCCACTGTTTGGACTGTATTTTTGTTTCGGGCATATAATGGTGTATCCAAGTTTCATCTACAATAATTAATCAGCGCCAAAACTCGGATTTATTGCACCTTAACTGTGCCAACAGAGTTGGAAATGTTCATTAGAACAAGTTTTTGGTCTAACATGAGCAAATGCACCCAATGCGAGGACAGCTTTCTCATGCCTAAATGTTGATTTAATATGTGACAAACACGTTCTTTTGACATGTACATAACCTCTGCTATCTCTCTCACTTTGATTCGGTGGTCATCTAGCACCATTTGGTGAACTTTGGTGATGTTTTCGTCGGTAGTTGCAGTTTTTGGACATCCCAAACATTCATCGTCTCCCAAGTTCTTACGGCCACGTTTAAATCCAGCTGCCCAAAATTTCACTGTGGTAAACGATGGTGCAGAGTCCCAATACACAGAATCCAACTCATCTGTGATTTGCGTAGGTGTATTGCCTTTCTAAAATAAATACATATTTAATAACAGCTCGATACTCGATCTTGTCCATTTTAACAAAAACACTTACATCAACTCACTCAAACTACTGTTACATAAGAACTACGCATCCAAAATGGCTGAAACTTCGGTGAGTAACTGTCAACAGATGAATAACGAAATTCACTAGCTTTTATTTAAGAGTGCTGCCATCTTCACGTGAGGTCGGAAACTTTTCAGACCACCCTCGCATGTGTCGCTCTGCCTTAACTAGATTGGAACCATCCCAGGTATATTTTCATCCTGTTTCGGCCCAAAGCTAAGGGATGTCGAACCATTCTGCCGGCCCCAACCAACCTTTAATTGACCTTCGGATGGTCGGGTAACCACTTTTTCAGATGTCAATGTTGAATTTTTGTTCGTCGAGTGTATTTTTTTAAACAGACGTTTTAAGAAAAATTACGTAATATTTTTTAAAACTGAATTCCTGTCATTTTACTGAGCTTATACCAATTTTAAATGAAATTCTACCATTATTTTTAACAATGTTGTTTGTTGTTTCAAGTGCAGAAATAATGCAAACGAAATTTTTTTGAAGTAAGTAATAATTATGATAGAATTTCGTCTAAAAATTGCACAAGTACACCTAGTCACAAGAAATTCATTACTTACATTATATTTCTAGAATATGAATTAAAAATTTCTATTGAAAAACCATGGCACATAAACAAATTTGACCATGAATTCATGCTGTGAGAGGGACTGTAGAAGTGACCACCACAGGAGAGGTCACCAGTGCCCTTTTGCTGGGAAAAAGTCTAGCTCCCTGCTGAGAAGGATCCAAGAGGGATAAATTAAAACCTGGGAACTTATATTTTTCAAATGCTTTTAAAAAACGAGGTCTGTAGAGAGGGACAAAAATTCTCTTCACACCTTCATATGCAGGGACTGCATTTCAGTTTAAGGCTCTGACACTAAGTAAATGGTTAATGACCAACAAATGTAGCATTGACACATAAATTAAGTTCCAGTAATGTAAGATGTGAAAAAACAATATTTATTTATCTCCGACTACTGTAGCCTTCGTATAACTGAATGCAGAGTGACAAAATGGAACATCAAACAAAATAAATAAAGCAATAAAAAGAGATATTATTAAATATCTATAAGAAAAGAAGTTTACATATAAGACGACAAGAATGTCCAAAAGAAAATAAGATAATGTCAGTAATTTCATACACTGTATGATACATTGAAAATAGTTTAAGTGCCTATACATACACAAAGAACGGCACTCGAATCATTCACACTTCACATTCACTTGTAAAAGTTGGTTCCCTAGCATTGATCTCTTGAAATGTTTCAAGTTTGTGTATCAACTTGGGGAAAAAATAATCCAGGCACTTCAGCACTATGATTCAAAATAATCAGATGCTCTTGGTCTCTTGGGAAGATTTAGAAGGTTATCGGTGAGGTGGGTGACATCCTTCCCCTTCACTGATGCAACTGGTCGTTTACCTGGGGTGTTGGTCCTGTGCCTTGGGGTTTTCAATGAAGGAGATGGCAAAAGGGATGGTGTTCCAGGTGTGCCTGATCTCTGCGTGGGACTAGGACTGTATGATGCTCTTAGAGCATGGTCTGTGCCCAGCCTTCCCAATTGGGACGATGCCAGGCGTCGGGCAGCTGGGGACATAGAGTTCAAACGCTCCAGTGAACCTGAGCCAGGTCTTCGGGGAGATGGTCTGCCCAAGAAAGAAAAAAATCATTATTAACACCATAGAGCTTTAAAGAAAAGCAAGATTTGAACTAGAATACTGAAATATGAAAAATACAATGGAATGGAAAGGCAAGAGAAATACATTTTCAGGATAGAGAAAGTAAACAAGGAAGAGTGATAATGCTATTAGTGCCACAGGCTGATTGCATAAAACCAACCAGTATTTAACCCTAGATTGGTTTGATAAGTGGTTTCCAGTAAAGATGTGGTACCCAGAAAATCTCTCAATTGGCTGGAGGTACCACGCGAATTACATAAGCCCAAAACGCTACTGTACTTCAGTAGTTTCCCTAATGCAGTAAAATTTCAAGGGCACTAAAAAGTACATTGATATTAGTGACTCAATTAATAATGAAATATATTAGCTTACATATTGTACGTAATACAAGGAAAGGGAAAATTATAATTTAATTCAGTGAATATTTATGCCTAAAATATCAAGCACATCACTGATCAATTATCAGGTTCATGACAACAATCACAACATACAATTATCAGGTTAATGACAAATAATAATGGTAATGACAAAGTAGCACTTTTCTATTAGATAAAATATTTTTAAATTTATTTTCTAGGCTGTTTTCAATATATTACATCATCATCAGGTCAATTATGAGATACAGTCAAATCTTGTTACTATGCCACCTGTCGGGACCGAGCAAGAGTGGCATAGTAGTGAGAGTGGCATAGTAACGATGGTTTATAAAAACAGCTTTATTTTCTCAAGTTACTCATCAGTCCAAAGCTCTCAAGAATCGTCGGCTGGAGCATCTTCTTTTTGTGGATCACATGCAACTCGTTGTCTAGCCGATCGAACGCTCGTGCGAGTGGCTGCGTGTCTGTGTGTGCTCGCACTTTTGTGTGACACTTTTTTGAGCTAGGGTTGCAGGCTTGTCGCTGGGCATGTTGTGATTGGTTTGTTGTAGTTGGCGTCTGGGAGAAGAATCGCTTATTTGACTTTGCCACAGTATGTCTATGTGCGACTGTGTTGAGATACAATGTTGTGCGCAGCTGGACTGTAGTATGTCGCTTCGCTTTTGGGACGTGAGTGTATAATTGAGCATTGCGGAGAAATACAGACTTTTCACGACTCGTGCCTTTTAACAGTCACAAAATAGCGGCATAGTAGCGAGAGTAGGGGGTGGCATAGTAAATTTATTTTGCAATGAATTTTGTCGGGAACGAGCAAAAGTGGTATAATAGCGAGAGTGGCATAGTAGCGAGGTGGCATAGTAACGAGATTTGACTGTACTACATTTAATCCAGTTGAGGAAATAAGTACTTGTTGAAAGGTGAAAAAACAGGTGAAAAGTGCTATGCAACCTGAAACTATGTAATTAATTCTCAGGTTGTTGCATAGTGTACAGTGGATAAAAAATATTCTTAGTTTTTTTTAAAAGTCACATAAGATATTATGTTAAACGTAAACCATTTCTAGGTTGTCACATACAAACATGATGACATAAAGAAAGCACCTATAAGAATCTGTCTTGCAAGTTGCTTAACTATTAATGATGCAATCTTTCCAGCCATTCTTAGTTCAGCCCATCCCCATTGTTCAGTGTTGTGTTAAACCCCTTTGAATGCAGAGCCCTAATGAAAAGCCTATGTATAAATCATTGGCCTACTGATCAAAACTCACATTAAAAATTATTCATATTTTACCAACAGAGGTAGTAAGACTCTCCTATCTATGTTAGATACCTACATACAAGGCCTGTGGGTTTGTGCAGATGTAGCTGTTCAAAGCAAGGGTAATAATGTCCTTCCATTATACCACATACCCTCCACATTTTTCAACCAGAAATTATTTTATAGTTCAAACCTCCACTTTCCTTTTCATTTCATCAAAATATCACATTTGTTAAATAGCCTATTCAATCAGGCTTTATGCCAAAATTAACCATTTAATCTCCCTTTTTTCTCCATATTTCAAATACATATTCACGTTCTCATAGGTCACGTAACATCTTTCTCTAGAAAGACAATATGGCCATGACTTAAACAGTTAACTCTTATTTCGTTCACTGTCTGATTTAAGCACATCCCAGGATATTTAAAAATCTTTCACATAATGCTAAAAACCTAACATTTACACTTCTCATAAAGGTTCACAGTAAATTTTTACAATTACTCACGTTCTAAGCTGAGCCCATGCAGCCTCGATTGCCTTCTGCTTTCGATCACGATGATGCTGGCCAGCTTTCTCAGCCAGCTTGAGCGCCAATTTCTCTCTCTTGGGAGGTTCAGGTATCTTGAAAGATGGACCTGGTGTGGCATGCAAGAGGCGAGGTGTGTCACCTCCATCCAATCGGAAAGGAGTCCCCTCAATCTCTCCCCAGGTCATCAGTGGAGACTCATTCACTCCTGAAAATAGTAGATAACATATGTTACTCAGTACCTGGGAAAACAATGGTTTTGACACAAAGTAAAACTTCATAAAAACATAAATGTAAGGCTAAATTTGAGCAAGATGAGAATAACTTTAAGAGTACATTTTTTTATGTCCAATAAAAATTACCCAAGTTAATGGGGAGTGAAACAGGGAAATATGATGACTCCTGCTTAATTTTTTCATAATCAGTTTTCACAGAGGATTTTTTATACATTTCTTCAATACTATTAATAGGTAAATTGTTTCAGGTATCAAGTGAGTATTGTATTATATTTACAATGAAGGTGATTTTTAGCAGAGATAATGATTTTACATTCTCTAGATTTATCTATTATTTTAATTATCTAAGGGCCAGAATTTCTCAGAAATTGTTGTTTTCAGAAATTCTCTCTATATCTTTAAAGTAAAATATTGATCCCTGTGATAATTTATATAGATTGGGGAATCAGCACTATGTATATCAATTAATATCAACTCTGAAATAACTAGAATTCACAAGCAAAGATTTTCTATCGTGCAATACCACAAAAATACAATGAAATAGCCTACAAAAAGCAAGTTACATAATTCAAATACTGATGAATTCTGAGTTTTCTTTACACATATTTGTTTAAGATAAGTAAATCATGAAATCAGATAATATAGAGGTTATGAAACTCTCATGAAAGAGAGATGACAAATGAGATTCAGAAGTCAAACATAAAACAATTTAGCTACAATTAGATATAATATATAACGTGTAATGTACATATGCAAATTAGTAAGATACTATATCATCAAGTGTTTTGTCAAAAGTTCATAATTAATTTAAATTAGAGAATAAAGCAACTGAAAACCCAACCAATGGTAAAAGTTACTCATTTTAGCTATATAATATAATATTCAACTCAAATGCCTTCACAAAATAACTTTTGCATAAGATAAATATATATATATATACAACCAAACTAAATTTCTAAATAAGCATTGCTTACACTGAAAACTGCACTTATACTTTATAAAAATAAATACAGCATAACCTTATGCACATATGCAATGACTGAGATAAAAATATGTCAACCTCCCTGAATAAATGGAAGAATAAACTCAGAAAAAGGTTCTGTTTCAAGATTTAATAAGCCAAGTCTGACATAAATCTGAAATTATTCAGTTGCAAATAACACAAAATGTCCATATAATATGACCATCAATCGAAATGAAATTAATTACCTGGAGCAGGAGATGGAGTGGCCATAAATCCATATCCATTGACTGTGGGTTCATCACTTGCTGTAACCACTTTTCCATCCACACCAATTTTGCCTTCTTGTGCCCTTGCCTGTGAATGGGCCAACTCCTGTATCACTTCCTTGTTTTGCTTCTCATCAAATGGGTTTCCTGCCAGTCTTGTGTTGCCATGTACAACCTCCTGCCTCAGCTTAGCCATTTCTACCTCTTCCTCAGCAGTTCTTTCAACACCTGAATGGAAAAAACTAAAATATTATATGCTCAACACAACTACAGTAATCTTTATTTCATATGTTAGCATAATTAGAACACCACAAAATATATGTGAGATTCATTTGTATCTAAATTAAAATGTACATATTGTTGCTCAATATCACTGATGAAACTAACCAATATATGTACTAGTGAATAAATTTCCCTATGAAAGAAAAACAATGTCTAACATATCTCAAGAAATGACATATAAGCCTAAAATACGAGTAAGTACACATTTCATCCTCAACTCTCTCAGTTACCAAATCCCAGATATTTTCCTCTGTGCTAAGCAGCAATATGATAATTCTGATGCATGTAGAAACAACAGCAGGGTTAATCAGAGGTTTCAGGAGAAAAGTCTAAAAATTACTATTTTATTATATATATTTTATAGTAGTTTTACTTCATATATAACCTCCCTTTTCCAAATTAACGGTGAAACACATGAATATTTAGCCAAATTTTAGTCACAACTTAACCCTGCATAATTTTAAGCTACCAGGTAGTGTTGACATACTATCCATACTTCTTCTCAAGTAGTCATCTTTTCATAATCCTACATTGTACTAACAATATTTCCTCCTGATAAAACAGGAGAGATACACAATTAGCAAATCTGAAAATCAGCATACTGGAAAAAAGTTATAAAAAATTTCTGGAAATATCCTGAAGGAGCATGAGAAATCATTAAGAACAATACTGCCTATAGTATTAATGAATTATCTCAAGAACACAAGATGAGGAAGGAACAATATGGATTTTCAAATCATCATATTCATTTGCATATTCAAACTTTTAAAATTGTGACTCTTGTACCAGAAAAGGATTGATGATTCTATCCCAGGCAACATAGTTTCATTCCCTGGCCCCAAGCCCAAATCATACCCCATGAAGATTCAACATGATGGAGCCTGTAAATGAAAATTCATCGGAAGCATCCAAAACAATTCTAGCTGCTCCCCTAGGATGTCTTTTGCTTATATACTAGTTTCAATTAGGTTATTGAGAGACACCCAAATCCAATAGAATATATCCCTCTTCAGCTCTTAAGTTTTCCTAACCACCAATATTTCACCTAAAATCTTATTTCTTACCCTGCCTCTGGCTTGTTTACCCAACATTCTACCTTCACTTATTGTCATGAATATCCCATTATGATTCCTATCATCCAATCATCCTGGCTTCTTTTGATTTTTTTTGATTAAGTGTGCCTGGCCTCTCCTAAAAATGTCCAATATCCCATTTTTCTTTTGGTCCATCTGTTATTACCTATTCATTCTAAGTCATGTCTCAAGCATATTTCAAATTTTTCAAAATATTTCAAATATATGTGGAATTTTCAAAGTTGTGTCTCATTTAATCATGAAGCAGTTCCACGAAGTCACGCCGGAAACTATTTCCTACATATTTCAAATGCCTCAAGGCTGGCCGGGTTAGCCTGCTGGCCAGATAATCCAAAGGTTGCAGGTTCTAATCCCACCCAAGGCATGGATGTTGTTTGCTCAGATGTGTTTTTTCTATGATGCGAAGAGGTGCTAAATAACCATAGTCATCGATGTACCCTATAAACAAAAATACTACTACTATTCAAATTCCTCTGACCTTGGACTGCATTCTCTCCTCAATGCCAATGCTTCAACATTCAAGGCTAAACACTACAGGGCTATGCACCACACTAACCTTTCCTATGTGAATGTTCTCCTTTTACTACGTAAAGTGAACTCGCCAACCATGGCATACCCAGATGCTACCCATTCAATTCCTGCCAATGGAATGGATATTTTCTTCTCATTCAGATTTTTCTCATTATGTTTACTGTGGAACATAACTTCAGCTACCAGAGTGCTTAAATTCAAAGTGAAATTACTGCTGTGAAGTTTCTGCTATTGTAATTACTCCTTATAATTTGACTATGAAATGCTCTATGCTCATAACCAACCACAGTAATCAACCCTAAGGTTGGTATGTTAAGTGAGGGTAGAGCTCACCTAATACTAAGCCCACGGCGTGTGGAAATTCACACATCAGGGAAGAGGGGCCAGTTCATTTCCCTGTGCCGTATATGGTTTCCCATGAAGATGTGGTACCCGAAAATTCACTCAGCTTGGGTTTAGCTGGAGGTGTCCGGAGGGTCATCACCCAGTCTCGAACCCCGGTCCCCCAGTCAGTAGCCAAGCACTCTACCCACTGGGCTACCACGACCTCCACTATGCTCATATGATTCCAAAATTTTGACTTTTTTAGAAAAATACATTTGGAAATATTATTTATAATTTTTTTAAGTTTCACACTGAGTGGTTTATAGACTTGCAACTATTTTGATCTTAATGATCCGACTTAAATTAAATTAATTAATAAACTTTGTATACATTTAAAAATAAGCTATAATGTATCTTTTGGTAATAAAGCCAAAGAAACACATTGTTGCAAATGAACTCTTAACCCAAACATCTCATGTGTAGATACCATTACAATTTATTATCCAATGTATCACCATAAGACATTGAGAATGTAATCCAATTTAGTCCACAGTTCAATGTAAAAGAGGAAGACAAGACTTCACTTACACTTTCTTAGTTCTAAGTTGCATGTTCCCATGATAATTCATAAATGCTGATCTAAACATTTTTTTCTTTCAGAGGACAATGTCCATTCTAGAAATCCTTCTAATGACACGAATCATCTCTCAAAAATGATTTTTTAAATAAAGTAAAAGTCTCAAAATAGTACAAAGCAAATATTAAAACTATACATATTTTACATCTATTATCAAAATAAAGACTATTTTTTTTGTGGAATGGCAAATTGTTTTTCATCTATTATCATCATGAAAGAGTTCCACCACCAAGTGATACGTGCTATGATTACATAGATTTTATTTCCTTTGCTCATCTTAGAATAAATATGATAAACGGAAAGGGGTTAATTATTGATATTCAGGAAAAGTCAATGGCATACTTAATGTCAATGTCGGATTAAGAAAAATAAGAATAACAACATTACTACTAAAACTATGAACAACGATTGATAATACTGATATAGAAACATCTACTTGATCCATGGCTATAGACATTCTAATGCATATATAGTTTTGGGTTCAAACTACCAATACCAAATTCATTACAATATTAATTATTCAATCATCAGATAGAATTTCATCTATAGTAATTGGCCTGAATAATTATTATCAAGAATAACAAAAAATCAAATCAAGTATTTTTCAAATTCGATATTAATCTGGCAGCTGAATCTGCATGTAGTTGAGGGTTAGAATAAAAATTTTGTTCTTACCATCAGGAACAAACATAATGTAGTTTTTATTCTTGTAAGTCCATGTATCGATATTAAGGGGCCTGTCATAAGGTTCAGCTTGCTGCTCTACTGAGGGCAATGCCAGCATCTCCTCTTTTCTTCTAATACATTTTTCTTCAGCATCATACAACCAAGAAAACTGCAAAAAGTTATAGAAAATAATTACAAAAAGTGACTAAATAAATAAAAGTAGGCCAGGTTAAAGGAAATTAGGCCAAGGTTTAGGGAGGAGAGTATAAATTACAGAAGGTAGATCACATCAGTTATTTGGGAATTTCTGGAAGAAATTGGAGTCAGGATGTCATCAGAGTGTTAGTAAATAACATTTGTTACATTAAAAGAAGATGTAGCACTTTTTCACAAAATAAATATTTATTCCAATGTGCATTTTGACTCACTGAGTCATCATCGGGTTCAAGACCTTGAAGCATCAAGACATCAATGACATAGAATATTAGTAATATAATTGTGAACATGAGGTCCAGGAGTCTACCATTTTATTATATTCATTATTTTACAAAGAAAAATGTTAATTGTTATATTAATTTTTATTTAAGATTGTTATACACATATGTCGTTTCTGATTTTTTCTGTCAAAATACAGTAAATCTACCTCTATTTATATCATAAAAAACACAAATTCTTGTAAAATGATAACTTTTCATACTATTCTAACCACTAACTTCTCAGCATACCTAAGTGATTAAATATAATGGCAAGATAAGAAAATAATAAATACAATTAGTAACAAAACAGTATTTATTCCGAATTTAGGAATATATTTTCAATTAAAATCTTTTAAATTTATAGGATAATTTCGATATTATAAATTAACTCTAAGAACTTTATTATTCGAATAAAATTGGAAGCATGCAAACATTCTGCTTGATTTTTCAACACTAGTGACATGAAGTCTTACAGACCACTCGACCTATTTATATCAGTATTTAATGAAATATATGATTGTTTCAGATAAAGTAAAGAGAGTTTTAGAACCTGCTATTCAATCACTGAAAGTACACAAAATACCATAATTCCTATGAATAAGAACTGTTAAATCACTACATTTTTTAATACAGCTCTCAGACCGCCTGTCACTGATTAAGGGTTAAGTGGAGCAAAAACCTCATCTCCGAGAAAAAAGGACTTAGAGATGCAGAGATATGTGGAGGAGACAATGCAAACTAGAAGGAAGACAAAATGAAGAGGTGCCACGCATGCCATAAGAGAATATGAAGTTATTGGTAGAAGTACAGAAAAATTATAAAAAAAAGATTTAGGAGACATATTAAGATGTGATGAGTGTGTTGCAAGGCTGAATGCTTTGAAAACAAGAACATGCTTTATGGTTTGAAGCAGAAAGCATACACTTGAAACTTACATCTAGGTATTATTAATTTTATACAAAGTATACCACAATTTTATGCCACAATATTAAAAAATATTGTCAATCAGAACCTGACAAGTATATCTCAGATAGTATGTAGACATAAATACCCTACCAACCCTTTATTATGGAGCTTTGTATTCATTCATGTCATATTACATAATTTTTTGAGACTCATCATCATTTGCTTCTAATATATTCAAATTTCAAAAATGTGCCATCTGAATTATGACATGAAAGTCTCACAATGCTCCCTCCAAGCCCATTTTTCAAAAACTACACATTTCCATGAGTGCATTTATAATAAATTTTAATTTTTATGCAATGAAATATCAATTTGTTTGTTGTACATTGCGATATTCATAAGTACAAAGTGAGAAGTATCAAAAGTCTTCATTACAATTCTTTAAGGACTGTAAGAGCAAAGAAGGGCACATGAGATATGGGTCTCAAAATATTTAAAGCAATTAAATCAAATGAGTTACTTAAAATAAAGGTGAAAGGGTATACATTGTTCTCCATGTAATGAATATCTATCTGACTCAGCAATTTAAATATTTTTTGTTATTCCATTAAACAAATTATTGTACTTTATGTGTTTTGCTAAATTGTATAAGACAATATTAACATTTTTTGTCAAAATATGTATAATGCTTGTATTCATAAATTGTTGCATTTTGTAGCACATACTATATCATGAGTGTAAAATCATTGGAAGAATAAATAATTATTATAACACATATTCTAGTATATTCTATTAGAATATTGACAATTACCTTTTGTTTGTATTTTGCATCAGCATTTTTCATTATTTCTTGAAAGCTCTGGTTGTCCTCACTTGTGTGTGCATTCAAATATTGGTCCAAACTCAGTTTTGATTCTGTAAAAGTAATAAATTAAATATCAGTATGAGTAGTTCCTTCTTTATTCCATATTGCTGAAAATATTCATAACTGGATTACTAATAACTCAATTCTCATAAATTTTTATGACATGTATAGGTAAATTTACTCAGAGGAGATGATAAAAGAGGCATTGGAAATGGTGGAGTCAGGAGTTGAAGTTGGTGGGGAACCCATTTTAAATCAGCCAAATTCACCAACCCCTAGGTAGTAATTCAGCCAAAGGACCTTGCTGAGCATTTTACAGGATATGTGCGAGAGGTTTGAGATGAAATAGTAACAAAGCGAAAGTAAGGAGATTCTGGAGAAGTAAGAGGGCTAGGCTAAATATGATACTACGACAGGATTTAGAACACATAGAAAAGTTTACTTATTTGCAAAGCAGCATAGAGGAAACTGGACATAGTGTCAGGGTTATTAGACAAAGAAATGTATCAGCAACAGAATCCTTTGCAAAAAAGGAGTTGATGAGAGGGAAACCTTAGGCAAAGACTAGAAGAAAAGATTATTGAAGACTCCTATATGAAGCATTGCATGATATGGGTCCAAAACCTGAGGAAGGATAATGAGCATAGGTTGGAGGTTTTTGAGATGTAGGTTTTTGAGATGTAGGTTTTTGAGATGTAGGCAACAGATGGAGAAGGTGAGGTGGAGAGAGAAAAAAGAATGTAGTGTTTATAATGGTAGGGGAGGAGAGGCATTTACTGCGAGAAATCCAAAAAAGACAGGAAAGGTGGATGGAAAGAGTATTCAAGAGGAAGTGGGCTGTTGAATATTGTAATGGAGGGTAGAATGTTGCGTAACCAAGGTAGGGGTAGGAAGAGGATAGGTATTTTGGGTCGAATAGTAGGTGTTGGGGAGTATGCAGATTTGAAGAGGAATTAAAATTAGATGTTACGTGGCCAATCTCATTTTAGGCTCATCAAAATCTTATCTTAACTGGTAGATTAATCTTAAATCGATATTAAATGTAATCACAAACAAACAATGGATATTCAATCAATAGGTAATTAATCCACTCACCTTTGGGTCCCTCTCCACAGTCACTTTTTCCGCTGGTTCCAGGGTTGGAATTTCCTGTTGACGGGATTGAATTCTCACCCTCTTCTCCCTCTTCCCTGCGAACATCCAGAGGAGTTTCAAAGGTGGCTGGACTTGCAGCATCTATTTACAAAAAATATTAAAGTTATGCTCTAGTCCATTATAATATATTAACACATATAACATCATCAACTTAGATTAGGCATCAAAGTTGTGCAAAATCATCACGAGTTTCATTATAAACTTTATATCCCAAGTATAAATGACACTATAAACACTGTTTGAGGAGATAATTAAAATATTAAAAATATTTATTTTTACAGAAGTAGTTTGAAAATACATACACACTATAAAAATAATTTTAGCATATTTTCATGTTGAAGCTAGTAGGGGCTAAAAAAAATGAAATATATCGACTTACGTTCCTTTATATAACAAAACGTGTGCCCGTATGCAGGTTAATATAAAAGACAATTTTTTGTGGCACAATGGAATCATAATGCAATTTTTTAAATTAAACTGTGAATAAACTAGTCATAAACTAATATATTTTTATAAAAATGAATCAAATATAGTCAAATGTTAACTTGTATATGTTGCAGTTAAATTCTGTCTACGCCAATTATAAAAGTTTAACATCCAAAATATTTTACGTTCAAGTAGTTGTCCATTTCTGAAATAGTTACAATTTACATGTAAAATTACTTACACCTCTCGGTAGGTGGCCTCTTCCCAGAGCTGTATTTTTCATAAATCTCTCTCAACTTTTGGATGTCATTTTTCTCGACTGCATCTAAATAATCATTCTGTGCTTTCACTTTTTCCAAGTCAGGGAAAAAGTCCCTTTGTATTATCTTTCCCATCTCCTATAAAAACAATTAAAAATTTGTAATTATTTATTAAACACGACATTTAAGGTAATTTTGTAAAGTTCATCCAAATCATACCTCAATGTATGCTTCCTCGTCCAAAATTTTCTTCGGCTGGCGAAACTTAACAATACTTTTAGGAACTTTAAATACGCTTACATCTTGCTTGGCTGTTGCCAATGCTTGGCCAGCGGGGTTTGGATCTATATCCATGGGCATTTCAAAACGTAGGTAAAATAACTCAATGCAATATTGAATGAACTCATTCAAAAGTTGACAAGGTAATCCACAGTTCACAAATTACATAATCCTGTTAAATAAATGATTCATTGTATACACTGCTGACTACATAATCTCCATGAATATTTCTCCTTTCGTACACTTCAATATAAAAGCAAAGAAATCTTACTTCATGGTCACTATTGATAATACTACGCAAAGCTTTTTCGTCATAACTGTTATAACGCATTTCATTTGTCATTTGTTTGGTTATTTCAACTGGCCGGGAGATGCCGCCACGATTATATGTTATGTTTCAATTGGTTTGATGTGGTCTGATACGTGGAGTCTAGTAGGTTTGGTTAGAATCTAAAGTTTTTCTTGTATCAAAAATTGGTGAGTCAACGAAAATGTTGTATTCTTCAGAGTAGAATTTCCCATGTACTCATATTACAATTGTGCAGCGTGAAGCATCTAATCGAGCATAATCTTTTTTATACAGAAAATCGAGATGAAAGAGGGAAGCACGAATGACAGTGGTCGTGATGAAGATAAATTTTCAATATTATTACCAACTTACAATGAACGAGAAAATCTGCCAATTATTGTGTGGTTGATAGTAAAATATATGACTGAAAGGTTAGAAATCAACGTTACATCGTGACAAGCCTGCTGGTTCTCCTTTATAATTCCAATCTTCTTATTTTAGTGGGAATACTTTCGAAATTATAGTCATTGATGACGGTAGCCCAGATGGTACTTTAGATGTAGCCAAGCAACTGCAGAAAATTTACGGGGAAGAGAAAATAGTATGTATATACAGCAAAAGCTTTTACTGTTAAAATAGAATAGGTTTCAATAAATATGAGTGATTTCATGATATTTCAGGTCTTAAGACCGAGGGAAAAGAAACTCGGTCTTGGCACAGCGTATATCCATGGAATGCAGTCGGCTTCTGGAAATTTTATTGTTATAATGGATGCAGACCTCTCACATCATGTAATTTCCTTTTGAATTTTACTTTCTATTCAGTCATTGGATTGATTTAACAATTTGATTTTTTTTTCAGCCAAAATTTATCCCCAAGTTCATTTCTAAGCAGCAAGAAAATGATTTTGATGTCGTCTCCGGAACCCGATATGTCGGTGATGGGGGAGTTTATGGTTGGGATTTCAAAAGGAAACTTGTTAGTCGCGGGGCAAATTTCCTCACCCAGTTACTTCTCCGTCCAGGTGCATCTGACTTGACTGGTAGCTTTAGGTAATATAATTAAATTGATTTAACTCAGTGTAACCCTTTTCAGGCGGTGTACCCGTGTGACATAAGGGTCACTTTTGCCTTCTATCAAGCACTCTAGCGAAGATTATTTTCTTATTATTATTTCACTAATAAGGTTATTTTCTTCTTATACTTCGCATTTCATAAAGTGGTTTTTGCATGAAAGAAAAAAAATTCAGAAATTAATGTACATCCTACCTTTGTAATATCGTTATTTATGTCTTTACAGAGATAAAAAGTTATGTAGTCACTTGGATATGTGAGATCCAAAGTGTCACACCCTTGTTTTATGAAATCAAATTTTAAAAATATGTCATTGCTTGCAGGCTATATAAAAAACCTGTTTTGGAAAAATTAGTCCAATCCTGTGTTTCCAAAGGCTATGTTTTCCAAATGGAAATGATAATCAGAGCCAGGCAATTTGGTTTTTCTATTGGTGAGGTATGTGCATTCCACTAAGGCTTATTTTCTTTTATATGTGAAAATTGGTACTTCAGTCACACACAAAGTCACAGACGTATGTGTGAACTTGATGCAATACTTTTCATTCTTTTTTCATTCAAACTTCATTTTTTGTGTAATCTAGTTCCTTACAAGATTCATAAATTTATTGACCAAGAAATTAATTTGTCACTCAACAATAATTTCAAGTTCCTAAAAATTAATAGATTCATATGACACTTATGCATCTGGAATATATAATTGCATCATAACAAAAGGTTTTAAGAGGCTGTATCGGATTCTCTCTTTGAATTGACAATGTCTTTGAAATAGAATTTTTCGATGTTACTAGCATTGATTTTAAAAATTTTATCTGTACTGATCCTGATCCTTTCAATACATTTCATTTCCAATCATCATTACAGAGCTTGAGGCTAAAATCATAACAAATGCTATCATAAAAAAAATAAATCATGTAAATGCGATATGTAGCCCAATATGTTGTCCATTTGGAATCAGATAACGGTATCCTAACAGCCTATAGCTTTAGTACTTTTCAAATGAGTTTGCATGCAATAATTCGGCTGATTTCATCATCCTCCAATTATAGTAGTGTGAGAGGGGAAATTTGTGGAATAGTTAGATAGGGGAGGAACGAACACCTGCAAGGCATTGTCATATCTATGACAATGCCTAAGTTACAAGCTTTCATCACACTGTCGTACTTTAAATACTGATGTTGAATACATAGAACATGTGACAATACAGCATGAAGAGAGTAGATCTTAACACGGCGGAAGTCAGAATAAAACTGAGCCCCACAGAGAAGGAATTTCCCCACCTCCACTCATATTGGGTACCTCAAGAGCACATGGCTTCAAGCTCCTCCTCCTGGTTTACCCAGCCTTCCAGCATGCTAAGTCATTTGAAAAGGAGTATAGTGAAAAAGTTGTTGAGTGGTAAAAGTTAATGTTTTATATGTTTGTTAATTCAAGCATTTGGAGAAAACTGGGATACTTCTGAGTCAATTAAGGGAAATTGAAAAAAATATAACTGAGAAACACTTAAATTTTTGATAGTTTGAAATAATCCGCATTAAAGATTATCAGTCTGAAGATTGGTTTGTAACACATCCTGTTACCTGCCAAACCTTTCACACCATCCTAGATTTTAACTCTCACAATTTAATTTTATAGCATCCTTTGCTTGAATATTTCGATTTCACCTGCACAAATTTCCCTTCCATTCTTTACTATCTTGCTTCCAGATGTCTTGCATTACATTTTGTCATCTTGTGTTCTATGTCTGTTCTCTTTCTCCAACTATTGTGTCTCTTACTTGGTCATCCTAATGTCTTCCAGACAGCTATTTGACTCACTTATTTATTAGTTACTCACTGTATCAGTTTAAGTTGGAGGTATTTCAGGTTACATGAAATAATACATATTAAGATCTTTAGTGTATCATGATTACCCAAACAAGAATTTTCAGTAGATGATTTTTAGTAGGTTAATTTTCTCAGTTTAATAAATTATGCCAGCTATTTTCAATAAGTTTTTATTACTTATTATTGTTTATCACCACCATAAAATTGGTTAGTGACCTTGCTCAAGAATGGAAGATAGAATTAAAACTTTATGCTAGTAATATTTATTCCTGGCCAAGGTTTTAACTTACAGAATGTCTTCTTCAAGGCAAGATAATACATATGTATATGCACGAAAATGGAATAAATTTTAGACTGGGGGTAGCAAGCTTGCCGGCTTACCCAAAGATCGCAGGTTCGAATCCCACCTACAGCATGGCTGACGTGTTTGTCAAATAGGATTTTTCTATGATTTGAAGAGGTGCAAAATTACCCTAGCCATCAAAGCACGCTATAAACAAAAATAGTACTACTACTGGAATAAATTGATGAATAAAAACTCATTTTTCTCAAAATTTAACAATATTGTTCTTTTCATCTTTAAAAAGTTACTTTTAAAGAAGAAATTTTCATTTTCAGGTGCCAATCAGCTTTGTTGACAGAGTTTACGGAGAGTCAAAGCTTGGAGGATCAGAAATTTTCCAGTTTGTGAAAGCACTTCTCTACCTCTTTGCCACAACATGAAAGCAAAATTTGGTGAAAAGAATTGATGAAAAGTATATTTTTTCTGTGAATTTAATGTAAGAATATTGAAAGTATGTTCATTCCCCTGGTTTCTTATATTATATCATTTCCTGTTCTAATAAATAAAACTGAGGAGACAACTTGATCATCAATTAATGTATTGATCAAACCAGAATAGTAATAAAAGGAGTTGGATGAACCCAAATCTATACTCCTTATGCTGACCATGTTACCCTGGTGGGTAGCGTGCTCACCGGCTAACCCAAAGGTCGCAGGTTTGAATCTCTCCCAGGGCATGGGTGTTATGTTTGTCCAGATGGGTTTTTTCTATGACTTAGATAGGTGTGAAATGACCATAGCTGTCAAAGCACCATATAAAACGAAAATACAATTACTATTAGGCCTCTAAAACAGATGGTTGTTAGATTCTCGATCATTGCAATTCATTTAGCCCAAAAATGTAAAAGTTTAAAATATTGAGTTTTATGAGTAAAGACATTTTTTATGTAAATGTAGAATACAGTACCTAGTAAATGGTTTGAATTTATGTTCACCTATGATATTACCTGAATTCCTGTATGGTATATTCCAGAATTGTTTACGTGATGGAGCATTAACAATGAAAAAACTACAATTATTCTTAACACAATGGTTGGCCTGTTTGATGTCATATGTTCCTAAAGATGCTTTTTTAGCATCTTTAATGTAATTCTTTTCTTGTTGAACTTATCTCCAGAACTTGAGGGCTCATGGAAAGATATCAAATATTGCTATCATTCTTCTTCCTGATACTTTATCTAAATATCAAATTGCTCCTCATAATCTGCATGCAAATATCTGATAAATATGTTACCCTAAAGTATTACTTTTCGATTTGACTAAGACATCTGTAGTATTCTAATTTAGTCTTTAAACTTACTTTTCAACCCCTCTCATTCCAATTAATTTAAATATAACAATAAAGTCGGTACCTATCCACCAAATGTGTACAGAAGATAAGAACTGATGGATTGTAGTAAACTTTAAAAATTTCATAGTAGTAATTAATATTTATAGATAACCACTATAAAGTTATAAAATATAACATGGCAAATTGCTGCTGATGTAAGCTCGAAGACATTGCCGTTACCAATTGTGGAAATATATATTAGCAATAAAGTTACATTTTCTTCTATACTGTTTGTGTGTAATTAATAACTAGTTGTGAAAAAATTAATTTAAACAAACCTTTTTAATTAATACAAAGGTCGTTTTATTTTCGCTACTATTTTGTTTTACGACCATTAGGTGTTTTAAACCATTTCGTTTTGTGTCATAATATTGTGCAATTTCCATGAGTTCTTAATAGTGGGATAATTAATACGCCTTGGAAACGTTCATGAAATGCCGTATTTGCTCTATCAAGAACATATTCAACTAGAGTTGTGATTAGCGGAACTATAAGGCAGAAGTAACTGGAAAGGTATGACATTTTATACAGCTAAGGCCACATTTTACTTTTAGTCCATAAAAGCTGTGTTATTGCATTACATTGATTATGAAATGTTCAAAAACAATAATTACTTCGAAATATAAGTTTCTTGCATGAATATTAAGAGGTCTTGGTAGAGCGCTGGGCTACAGAACGGGACCCGTGATCAAGGCCCAGTGACGCCTTTGAACACCTCTAGTAAAACCCAAGTCGAGATATTTTCTGGGTACTACCACATCTTCGTGGGAAACCACAGGCCTCGCACGAAAATGAACTGGTACCTCAACCTAATGCGTGAATTAGTACATTGCCGTTGGGATTAGTACTAGATGGGCTCTACCACCGCTGCCAATAGTATATGTATGTAGATGGTGTTGGCTCTGCTCTCACGTATCAAACCTAGTGCAAGATTGAAGGTTTTTTCTGTTTGTTAAATGGCGAGGACAAAACTAATGTTTTACCGCAATTGACCGAAAGAAACATGCGGCCAGCAATTGAATGTTTTCCAAATAAATTCCTTAACTTGGAAATATTTCATTTCCATCGGTAATCAAAGGAGGAAATAAAATATTTGGCCCAGTATGCTGATGAGCTACTTTGCATTTTGGAAGCAGTATTGTATCGACAGTCAAAGAAGATTACACCATTTCTCGTTTCATTGGTAGCAGTTAATTTTTTCTTTTATAAATACAAATTCACGACAGAAATGAGCATTAATCATAATAGTGCTTGGGAGGGTCCCCGTACTTGAGTGGGTGGTTGACGATGTTAAATTTGATTCTTCTAATTTAGGGTACATTTGGCGTGATTATGCTCTGTGGTGTCCATTTAAAGCATTTCGATTTTCATCATCGACATACAAAACTTCATCTGAGAATTTGTCTGCTAGCGATGAAAACCGCTAATTCTTTGCTAATGTTAAATGATTTATCACAGTAAAAATATTATAAAAGTCCAGGCATAACAAATATACCACACTTTAAGGTGTACCATAATCGCCAACATACTCTGCTCTAGTTAGCAGGTAGACAAAAGATAGTTCCATAGAAGTTAATAACAAAAGATGGTGCAACCAAGGTGTTTACTCCTTGAATTCCTCAGCGCGGACCATATTGTAAAAATTATCGTTTGCTGGGGTTTTCGATGTAACAACCGAGAAGTACTTGATAGTCTTGGCTTGCACCTTTTTTAGGATATTTTTTTAAGCTAATGCGTAAAAAAGGAATTAGAAAATGAATTATTAGTCTTCTTTTGGCAGCGCATAAGCATTTTTATATACTGAAGTTTCAACTATATGTTGAAAAATATTTTTGCAGTCTCTTCCGAACCTTCCTTCCTTCTACCTTTCCATTCCCATCCTTTTATACCTTTCATCCCGGTCTGAAGAGCCTGATGCTGCTGACCAGACTTGAAACCACACGCTGACCATAAACAGTTTTGAAGCTTCAACTTCATTCAATTCCCATCCTTGTATGCCCTTCCACCCTGGCTGATATTAATGCTGATCATACTTGAAACAACACTTTGAACATGTCGCTAAGATTATGACGGACAACATAACATAAAGTTTTCGAAACGGAGGGAGTTGATGAGAGGACCTTAAGGAAAGACGTGAAGAAAAGATTAGTGACATGGAGAGTAGTATTGTATGGGTCTGAAACCTGGTCCATGAGGAAGGATGCTGGGCATAGATTGACTTTTGAGATGTGGGTTTGGTGAAGTGGATGGAAAAGAAAATTAATGGCAAAGTCCTACAAATGATATGGAAGGAGGAGCAATTGTTGTGTGAAATCCAAAGAAGGAAGAAAAGATGGATGGAAGAGGTAGTGGGGTTTTGAAGGCTGTAATGGAGGAAAGATCGTTGGATAGAGGTAGCAAAAGAGTAGGCATTTTAGATCAAATGATTGCTGGTACGTATTACACAGTTCGGGCGAAGGAGGGGTTTCATCTAGCTCCGGATAGAACCCAACCCAGGGAGTATAATTAAACGACAGTGAAAGGTCACCCCGTCATCATTGTTGTCAGGTGAGGCGAGGAGGAGATGAGGTAGCACCCTTGTTTCCCTTACCGCGTCAATTCGTCATTTATTTTCTTCCGAAAGAGTTTTTTTCTGGGGAAATTCACTGTGGAATACGATGAATCAAAGTCGGAGAATAGTATCAAAAGATTCGGAGAGACTCGGAGGTTGGCGGCTTGGCGAGAGGGAGGCAAGAGGACTGTGAAGCGGGGAGAAGGGAGGGGTGTTTGCGTGCAAATGTGTCTCCTTTCCCCTATCCATTGGCAGAGTTTTGAGAGAGCGTGGGTGCGTTCGGGGGAGGATCTCGGGAGATTGGGGTGGTATCAGGGGAGCACGAGGGTGGAAGCGGAAGGGGTCGGACCCTTCCGTCCCTGCGAAAATATACAAGCCGTCCGTCAAAGCGCGTTGCGAGCAAGTGACTGTGTCTAAACCACGTGCCAGTTTATGGTCGGAGGAAATCGCGCCTCCATTCATCCGAGTGTGTTTGTTCATTCGGAAGGGCCTTTCGGGCCATTATTTTTAGCGGACGGTAGAAGTGTTGGGTAAATTCTTGAGCGAATAAAAATATATTGAAGTCAAAATTCCGCGAGATGGCGGGGTAAATCACAGGCGCCTCCGCATATGTCGGGAGGAATTTCGAGGAATATTATTCCGGGGTGGATGCATGCCGTTTTCCTCAATGCATTTTTCATCATTCTCAGAGAAATAAATTCGGAAATATTGTTTTCTTTTGTCCTAAAGTCGCACAGTTTTAGAACAAATATTTTAAATTTCGATTCGTAGTATTGATGATTTTCAAGAAAAGATAGGTTAAGCCACCTTATTTTATTTTGTCGATATTTAGACTATTTTTAATTTCACATAGTATAATATTATAGCGCAAACAAACGATACATACGTATTTTTCATTTCTTTGAATTCCAAACAAAATTTAGCTCTCCCAAAGGAAAAGAAGTTCATCCCTTCACAATATTTTGTTTCGACAATATTTTCCATTTTAAAAATTGATACCTATCACTAAAGCCAGTTTACTTTTATAATATGTTTAACTGCGTTATAACGTGTGCCCCCTTCCACCGAGCATATGATCGTTTCTTTATGCATATCTCTTGTCACACAAAAGAAGCTCATCGTATCCATGATAGGAGCTTTAAACTAATATTTTGTGCATTTTTATTAATCACTTCCACAACATCTTGCCGAACTGGGTTACTTTATTTTGTGATTTACCCGACATTTGAGCATTACGCTGCTTCAAGTTTAACTATAGTGATTTATATTTATGAGTTTTAGAAACTGTCGCTCATGGATCTTTTCTGGAAGAACTTAAGCCGAACATAGAAAATGGTTAGACAAGGTTTTCCTCTGGGAATATGAGAAATACTTTATAAAATTAAGAAATATAAGGTCTAATTTTTTTTACTATCATAATATGCAAAATTCAGCTCCTCATAGTAACGTACAGATAGGCTCTGGGCTTTCTCTGTGGACATCTTATTGAGGTGAAAACTTCAAGTGAAAACTGAACTCATAGTACATGAGCATAGACCACGAATTCTTGTTTCGCTTCCCAAGAAAAGGAATCGCAGCCTATATTAATAGCCTGCTGGGCATCAGGATAACCGGCCGGAGATTCGATTAAGATACGGCGGACGAGCTGTGGCACAATGGACCATATTCTAAGCTACGAAAATACCTGAAGATTCGTGAATTTTAAATTTAAAAATGCAGGTAATCCAAGTCGTTTCAATAAAATAACGATAATCTGCGAACACATGAGGCGTAATAGAACAACCATAAGACCCTAAAATAGATCATCTGCTATTTTATCTCACTTTTGTACTTCTTTTACTTCTGGTGAATATTTTAATCTCAAATAGGGATATCACGTTTCTTGCTGGTACGCCAAACCTGAACACTGGCGAACGGTCGAAGAATTGACTTTAATCAATCAAACTTAAAAATTCGCCTCTCTTATCCCCATATTCCTTTTTTCAAGTCACTGGCTAACGCCATATTACGAGTCACTGCGCGTGGAACCTTTTTGACATCTATTTTGTGCCCGAATAAGGAATGAATATCGTCCAGCAAATTGATGATTTCTACTTATATTCAAAATGTCGATGTTATGTATGTACTTGTATTTATACACAACACACAAGTAAAATTATCGATGGTAAAATACCTAATGTTTATAAGCCTGAAAGTCAGTTTGACAGGTCAGGTTATAGGCTAAACCATAATCTAGTTCTAAATCCAACGGCGTATGAGAACACACACGTAAGCATATGGTGGACCAGTTCCTTTCTCCGTGATCTGGAGCGCAAACGATCACCCAACTGGATGTGTCCAGGGGTTCCACTAAGGTACCTTTGCTCCCGCTGTATCCAATGAGTAATCCCAGGCTGAAATTTTATAGAAAAGACAATTGTGCAGGAAGACTGATTCGAATTAAAATATGCAAAGTGACCTTTGCAGTCGACACACCCTTAACACCTAATACCACATTAATCAAACATAAGGTCGATGTGTTAAGTGAGGATAGAGCTCACCTAGTACTAAACCCACGCCGCGGCATGTGGAAATTCACACATCACAGAGTAGAGGGGCCAGTTCATTTCCCTGTGCCGCCTGTGGTTCCCCACGAAGATGCGGTACCCGAAAAATCTCTCAGCTTGAGTTTACCTGGAGGTGTCCGGACGGTCGTCACCGGGTCTCGAACCTGGGTCCCCTGGTCAGTAGCCAAGCACTCTACCCGCTGGGCTACCACGACCTCGTAACACCTAATACTTAATACGAATTAAAATTGAAAGATCGAGAACTAGTTAAATGGAAAACGTAATAGAAAATTCGTGAGGAGGGTTGTCCTTGTTTGGAAATTTCTATAAATCTGGACTAGTGTCCCACGTTTACAATGCGCGTGCACTGAGACAGATGACACGCGGCACCGTATAAGCGGTCATCGGCTGGCGAGCGTCCACGCGAATCCTTGTTTCCCACCTCCTCGAGTGATTTCTCGGCAGAAGGAAGAGGACGGTGCGGCCGGGGCGAAGAAATAACCATTGGATTGAAAAGGAACGGGATGTAGTGTTTGGTGGTTTGAGGGACGGATTGGCACAGGGAAGAGGGGGACGGAGATTGCGCGGGTGGAAAGATAGTAGGGTA
>WURS02079151.1:0-10240 GCA_011762765.2 Rhinocypha anisoptera | reverse complement strand
TCCCTCTAGCCTCCCGCCCTGCTCATTCTCTCCTGAACGGACGAAGGTGGTGGTGCCACCGAAAATTCTTCACCACTTTGAGTTTTTTTATTTTTGTGTCCTGTGTCTTTATGAGTTCCACTAGTGTTCGAACCAATATTATTCACATTGTACATATATAGCACATGAGTTGACTCAAGTGAGAAGATGATTGTCACACACAAAAGAACATAAAAAAACATAGGCACAGAGATAAAAACTCACTATTTATATATATATAATATGATGGAAACCGACAAATTCATATGAGAAAAAGTTTTATCCTCAGCCGGGACTCGAATGCCGGACCTCCTTATATATATATATATATATATATACATATATATATATATACCAACCACAGTGATCAACCCGAAAGTTGGTATAGATATTATATAGGGAAAAAAAATATATATATATTTCTTCCCAATATATTATATACACATAAAAATATAATTGCGTTTGGAAAATCATGGTGGCGGTAATATATATATACATATACAAACATGTAGATACATATATACATACATAATTACATTGATATATAAATATACATAAATTGTAACTATATATAATAATTTGTAAAAATAAAAATTTATATCAAATTATAAAAACGTAGACTGGTGGCAATTTTAACAGGTTCCGCTGTTATCTGAGAAATGGCCGCCATTTCAAATCAGTTAAAACATATGGCACCCCGAACCATATTGACCAAAAATTTACTCACCCTCTGATTGTTCTCGATATCACCTTCAAAAAGTAATGCTCGTAGAACAGCAGCAAGTACGGTTGTTTCTCCACCAAGTATTGCATCGCTGCTTCGGGTCCGTTCTCTGTGACGAGGGCGGGAACCGACGACAGCAGGTAGATTTCCCGGCACAATTCCGTCTTGTGTTCCAGCACCTCCTCTATGACGCCCGCCATCAACCTCCAATTCTCCCTCCGCCTTGCCTCTTCCTCGTCTTGCGTTCCACCATCGCCGTCGTTGGCCGCTGCCTCCCCATCGTCGTCGTCGGTCGATGCCTCCCCATCGTCCTCACCGCTCCTTTTCGTCGCGCCGCTGAGCACGGCCTTCCACAGCATCTCGGTCCGTACATCCTCGTTGTCGTACGGCCGACCCCCGTTCTGGAACGCCATCCTCATCACCATTTGCGTGAGACCGATTACCAGGTGCCGAGCCTGTAATTCCGGGGTCGAGGACACGTAAACTGTTTGCCTCTGGAAGTCGGCGAAGACGTTGTAGGAGTGGCCTTCACGCCGGACTCCGTCGTGATAATTTATCCTCCTCGCCATCCTGCCGATGTCCTCGCTGTCGAAATCTATCCTGACCGTCCAATCTGGCTGCCCGCTCAAGTATCTCAGGATCACGGACACCAGTGGTCCAGAATCGTAGATCTTCTCGTAGATCAAGCGAGCCCTAGACATCTTCTCCTCGTCGCAGTCCATGATCAGAGTGACCCCCATCACGGCATCGATGCAACTGGTCCGAGCGGCCTCCTCGGAGGCCACCACAGGGCTGACAACATTGGGAATCTCCGCACCACGACGACGTGACCCAGAATATCCACCCCCCTCCCCCCTCTCCTCCTCCCGCATCTTAGAGGACAAATACTCCTTGATCGGACGCCAATCCTCGATCTCCAACCTGACAACCTCGATGGCATCCTTGCATGGACGCCACTCCTCGGCCGATCTGGTGACCCCGGCCTCGAGCTGCAGCAACAGGGCATCGCGGGCCGACATCTCCGACCTGATGCCCTCCACGGCATACCTCAACAACTTCACCTGCTTCCAGATGCCGTAGTCATCCCTGTCCGAAGATGCTGTGGATTTCGGGACCTGAGGCCGTCGCACGTTGGCATACGCCGGCGTCCCCACGACGTCCACGGCATTGTTATCCGGGTTCCTCGGTTCCATGCCACCTGCCCCATCCGATCCAAACAGCAATGGGAGTGCCTCGACAATCTCCCCAGGGTTGGCAACATTTGCGGAGGCCGTATGACCAACCGTATCCAAGTCTGCGACGCCATAATCCCTAGACATGACTCACGGCGAAGTGTAGAGCAACGTGAAGGGTCTACTTTTGGTCCTGGCCGTCTTCCGCTCCCCAGTAGACAACAAACAACTGTCGATCTACGTTACCGGGCCCTCAACTGCTTGCAAACAGACTGTGTTATCGGCAGAGCGGTGAGGATATCTGGCTGTATGGAGACTAATCCATCAAAAAAACTGGAAAGCAGAGAGTGAGGGTAAAGGTGTCACAACAGGAAAAACGGCAGACCGCGTTACGATTGACAAAAATGTCAGCGATGCAACGACAATTTCTTGATTGATCACAATAGATCACCGGATATAAACAAATAAAATGACAACATTAAGTTAAAAGAGCAGAACAATGTGGCCGACCACAAAATATCTTGAACAGCATAAGCTGAAGCCTTTTTTCAAATTAGGTCCCCCGTTTCACATTGTGTTACGATGGTATTATAAATATTGATTATGGTAGAGGTCCGCTATGTATCGAGAGCTGATAAATGACGAACGATCAATCGTTATAACGCACACTCGTTACAGCCGACGATCATTTAAATTCGCCCCCTTCGGCATTTATGACGGCACCAAAAGTGGGTGAAAATGAACCATGAAAGCAGTTGTATCAATCCGTCCGCAAATGCATTGAAAACAGATCGTTTCATCAGAAGGATTTTAAAATGTCGTCACAAAAAGTCATGCACTCATGACTAATGTACGTCACGAATCGGTAGTATCTTTGGCTACGATTCCTAAACAATCATAGATAAGGCACGGCCCTCGATTAACAATTACGATTCCGTAAATGAGAGGAGGGTGTCCTGATAAGGGCAATAGAGACAAATGGACTTTTCCTGTATTGTCCTCAAGTCTAGCTCGTAGCTATAAGGACGAAATAGCTCCAGGAAATGACAGACTGGAGCACGGATTCCAAGATATGTTGTTCTGGCATTCCCCAGGAAAGTCTGTGGCATCAAACCACAAAGCCTTCTCCCGTAAAATTACCACGAAGTCTCTCATAAAGCCTTCCTTGCATAGTAGATTCGCGAGACGTGACAATGTAATGAGTGTTCCAAACCTGCGATGTATGCAACCCGAAAACCAACCACTGCAAAATCTACTCGCTGTAGTGATGGCGCAGATTTGACCAATCGTATTAACCTGTGGGACTCACTATGTATTAACACGTGGACCAACCAAATGGAAAATGATCACTCCTCATATTGATACCCTCGTTATAAGCCTTACTGGTAATAGCGGACATCTACTGTATTATTATGTGAATACATTTATGTATCATGACAAATATCTTCTTATAGTTTTTGCTGAGAATCAATCCACATGTCGTTCTATTTGATAATTCCTTATATTAATAGATAATAATATTGGCTCCTTTATTTGATAACCAATAAGACAGATAAGAAACCCTGGGGTTGGTGCACCATCCAGTTAAATGAAAGGTCATGGGATCGACTCCCACCACCGAGGCAAGGGTTCTTGCGTTCATCGATTATTCCTTTTTCTATGACTTGCGGAGGGGTGTTAAATGACCAGAGTCATTCACTCACAAAATAAAACAAAAAAGCTACTAGAAACAATTTAAAAAACGGTATATAATTTACTCTAAAGAGCTTTAAAAATGAAACTTAAATAAAATTTAAAATATGTCCAAGCTAACATGGAATTTAACATTACGGGTATTGATACAAGATTGCTAGTGAATACTTATTCGGATCTTAAAGGAGTAATGAACCCTAGAGATGGGTAAAAGGGAGCAGTATGAGACTGATACATTAATGGAAAGCAGTAAATATAGAAACTGCCGGTGTTTGAAGACATTAAAAGCTTATGTGGGTTGGTTAAATTTTTTCATTGTCTTAATTATGTTGTTTCCTCAATTATGGAGTTTAAAATAATGTGTGGAGTGAGCCTCTTGGCTGTACAGTAGAGACAAAGCCGTTCCATTCGTTGAAATCACATACGACTTATCCACGTTGGAATGCGATTGGTCAAAAATAAATTTCATACTTGGCACAGAAGTATTTTAGACATACTGTTATACATTGTAATCGCAAGTTATAATAATAATAATGATATGACCATCCAAACCGACAAAACCATTGACAGCAATAGACCAGATATAACCCTGATAAACAAGCACAATAAAATATGCTATTTAATAGATATTGCAGTGCTCTTATCCCATAACATTGAAAAAACAATAGCAGGAAAAGTTGCCAAATACCAGGTTCTAGCAATAGAAATAAAAAGAATTTGGAATATGAAACAGGTCCACATTGTCCCCATAGTAATCTCTGCAACTGGAATAGTACCCAAGCAAATTTATGACAGCTTCAACTTAACACTCCAACTTAACCATAACATATATATTAAGCTGCAAAAGGCAATAATAATATCAACATGTCACATCGGCAGAAAATTTCTAAACTTAGCACAGCAGTTAAGAATCACTTTGGTGAATACCCGCGCTCTTTACTTAAACACTCAGGATAAACTGAAGATTATGTCAAATAATAATAAACACACACACATTTAATATTATCAACATGGATATAATAGTTCTATGCTTGCAGTTACATTTTATATGAACATTTTGAAGATCATATGGGGGAAATTTTATATTCATTTTCCAATTATGTGTCAAATTTAGGCTTATTAGGATTTTGATGAACATTGAAATCTCATTTTTTTAAATAAGTTTATTTATACAAATCTACATCTAGCTTTTAATGTATATATGATATATGCAAGTAATGATAATGTAGCAAAACATGATACCTTATAATGATTTTATATAATTTTAAATGGATATAAATCATTATTATCTAAACAGTTCATGAGTTATATACAAATGAGTTTGGATAATTGGATGCATTTTCTGATAATTTTAATGAAAAATTATATCGTCACACTTGTGTAAAACTCATTCTTGATGTATCTTTGCTATTTAGTAATGGAATATATTTCTTAAATGCAATTCTAAATTCTTTCAGTCTCTCTTAGTAAACCAAATGGAATAAGGCAACATTATCCTGTGATTTTCAATCTTCTACTTAAATTTGTCCTCTTTCTCTCTGAACTACATCCATAGTGCAACTTAAATAATGTCTTTAAATGGAAACTTTTTGTTAAATGTTGATGAGAGTGTATCAGTCTCCATTTGATTCTGATCCATTTTGGAATAAGGCAGCCTTTTTCTTAAATTCCATTTTTCTCTGTTGTTTCTCTTCTTCCTGCTTCAGTCTCTCCTCTTTCTCTTGACGAATCTCATCCTCAAACTTGCTTGTCTTTCTCTGCTCCTCAATCTGAAATCAGATATAATCATTGCATCATTATTACCACTATGAAATTTATTGTTTTATGATTAATCAATTAGCCATCTTTTGAAGGAGTTGAATGAATCACTATTTTCCGGATATATATTTCCTCAATAAATCCAAGCAAATGGAAAATTTCATTCTGTGCATAGAAAACTGTTACTTTATTACACTTTCCTACTTAGACATATTGTTTGTAGCAGTTATTGAATTAAAATTGCGTTTTAAATTATGTATTTCACATACCTATTATGTATATAAACTTGCCTTAGCTTCAAAAAAAGTGGCAGCAGCACTCACTCCTACAGCATCAACGTCAACCTCGGTTAATGCTGCAAGTCGTCCCAGTCCACTTTCCTCTTGAAGTTCTCCTGCCTTGGCTTTACGGTAAACCAGCAGAAACTGAAATATTGTTCGAATATTAAGGCAAGAGATGGATTTGAATTAAATGAAATTTTTGGGCAATAATATAAGATAAATGACAATCTTAATTTCTATTGTAATTTCCATCATACTTTATTCTATTTATTTATTGTTTATCCCAATTTTTTGTGTTGAGGAAGAAAATTTATGAGATCAACCTAATTTTTCGTGATACCGTAAATTGCTGTAAGGGTATGTTGTTGGTAGTGAAAATCAGCATAAATATCACTACCTGTAAGCTCATTTCAGATAGTGCATACAAATAAACTTCCAAGCCCATTTCTCTGAGTATTGCAGGGAATGCAAATTAATTTTTTATAACTTGAACCATCAACCTTTGGTTATGCATAGGAGTTTGTTATGACACAATGTATAAAACTTTTACAGAGGTAATATCATTTGAAAACATATACATGAAGAAATAGTAAAACCATTATATTGGCCTATGAATTTTTTTTAAAGGCATCAATTATCAAATTGTCATTCAACTGGTTGGACTAATAGACTAATATTACTGGGTCATCCTTACACAGCTCTGCAAATGGTCAAATAAGTTACTATACTTTTTAATAATATAGTGATATTTTTATCTAATAAGTCTGAAGATTTGTTAAAATGGGCTCTACTCTATACTCATTTGTTTTCAAAATGTTTTATTTATTTATTATAAAGTAAATAATGTTTTAATAATTAGTTAGTCTACTTAGCAGTGTTTGTCAACTTCCTCTGCTTGTGGAAGATATTCTTACCAATTGCCTTTGTCAGCTAACTCAATATCATTCTTTTTAAAAACAAATTTTTATTTTATTCAATCTACTCTTCTGTTTATTTTATTCTCTAAGTCTTACTACCATTGAAATACTCAAATGTTTATGTTTTAATAAGTGTTTCCTTACTCCCAAACTTATGTTGCTTTCGATGGTGCTATTATTTGATGTAGTTTCTTCCTTGTCCTGATAATGTGCTTTTGCATATTTCATCATTGGTGGCAATAGATTTTTGGTTAGAAAATGGACTTTTTCCAGTATTTATTAACCCATCCCTAAGTTCTGTTTTATTATTTAAGCATGAATGTACATCTAAAGATACCAACGGAACAAGAGTAATGTATTAAGACAAAACCAGTTTCAATTCTATATAATATTGGAATTTGGATATTCTTTAACCTTTCTCTTAATATTTTTTGGTCTTATAGACAAAGTACAATGTTTAACTGAAGAATGGTGTAGGAAGATGCATGATGTTCTATTTATCTCTACTGAAACCTCATAAAGTTCACTTTTCCCCAATAGGAAACAGCTGAAAAATTATTTTCAATATCAAACTTCTGTTAATTTTTATGCCATTTTATCACATTTAATAAGTACACTAAACATTTTTCTTACCTCTCTGAAACTTATTTTTCCATCTTCATCCTCATCAACAACTTTTATCATAGCCTTAAGTGCAAGGTGAGTCTGTGGTGCCCCTAGTTTCTCCATCATCTTCTTCACCTCCTCAAGGTCCAAATACCCATCACGACCAACATCATACCTATGGAACAACAAAATTGCTAAATTAGAGGTGAAAATGAAGTTGAACTCACATAAATTTACTTTTGGGCAAATGTAAACAATAAAAAAGGCCCAACTGATATAATAAGAATATTTAAACAATTATTTAATTTATACAACTCTTATAGAAAAATAAACATGGAATATCCATATAATTAAGACCGTGCAACTCACTATTCAAACTTGTGGCTGCAGTTATATACGTATCATTCCATCCATACATATATATGAGTTTAGATCATATTACAAACTAATTCATACAAGTATAAGGTAGACATAATACACATGACGTATATGGTGGCTTTTTGTGTAATTTTGAAATAAATAATAAGTTAATTTTATACTTTTCCTTCTAAAGAGGAGTGATTTTTCTACTTAATTTTATTTTATGCCTTTAACATGCCTTTGGTGTTTACCTGCAACAAAAAATTAATGAAGTCGGTGTTGGAGTCCTACTTATCAAAAAAAGTTAGAAAACTCCATGTCCATCACTTTAAAATTGCCCATACTGTTAACGACAATAGTCCTTTTCCTTAATACCTATCATGAATTTAAAATAATTGAAATAAACTAATACTTTTCCGCAGGCTATAATTTCTTTTTTATCGTACAACCCAGATTTGAATTTATTCCATTATCCTCAGGTACAAATACTCGAGGATTTAATGATAACGGAGTATGTTGAAACCTGGTTTGCACCATAAAAAAGAAATTCGAGCAGTGAAAAACTAGTATTTATTTTAATAATTTTACTCTAATGATGGCAGATTTCCACAATATCACGCTTGAATCCACCAAATCGATACTTATTACCGATCTTAACACTAATCTGACGAGGAAGAAATTCGTTTATCAATCAATACGATTTGTCAGAATTTGTTCGATTCACATAACTTATACCTAAAATATAAATTCTTATATTTGATCGGTTTCCATCAATGTATTCAAGGAAAACTTAGCCTACAATCCACCAAAGTCGTCCAATATTATTTAAAAATACATTTTCATGTAGTTAAGAACAGCGGGGACTTGGCTATTGCGCATTTACGTTGAATTTTCCTCTTACAACATGTAGATCGCGACCAGCCTTAGAAAAAGTAGAGGTCGGGTAGAGTGAATATAAGTTCCCCATTTTTAATTCAGGTCTATTGTCAACTTTATGCTTCCAATTCAGCCATTAATTAATTAATTATTTTCTATCTATGTTGCATTTACCATTACACGGAATTCGTGATTTCCCTGGTTACTCCCTTCGACCGAAGAAAGCGGTGCACTCCAATTCCACTTGTCTGGTACCCTATACGTTTGAAGTATAATAAATTTTATTTCTCGGAAAATAATAATGATGACGTCAAAGCTGAACGGTTGATTCGTTTTTATTTACGTCCCAATATAGAAAAAAGGACTTGGTGAAAGAGAGGTATCATCAGAGGAGATCATGCTACGATTTTAGCGTAATCGGAAAAACGCCATAGTTATATGCGAATGAATTGCCCTGCCTTTTTTCAAATGGCACTTACCCGTTTTTATGAGCTCTCTACTAGAAGCACTCGTCTTTTTACTAATTGGACCTGGCCCCTTAGTGGAAACTGGCGGGATGGAGGTAAAAGAAAAGAGTTATAGGGTAAGAACTCGTTCGGAAATAGAAAGCAAGCGGCTAACTGCGCAGAGTTTTGACCTTGAAACTTCTCCAGAGCTCGATAAATCAATCGATCTTGAAGAGGGATCGTCCCGTCTAAAACAAGTGGCTACCCTGCGGCCTTTCTTTCGCGTATTTCTCATCATTCATGTGACGGTGACTGCAGGTAGTGAGGTAAGCCGAATTTAAATGACTTGGCTACGTTTCCCTTTAATGAGCGGGATACACGAGTTCCCATTTCATATTACGTTTTAAAGTAGGTTTCTCAAGCTAAAGTTAATACGAGAGTCCTTACTTGCGCTTCGCAAACCTGATCAAATGCTTGTGAATTTGGAATGTTTTCCCTAGCAAGTTTCTTTTCCTTGCTTTAACAGAATACTCGGTGAAACAGGGGATAAAATGTGAGCAATAAACGGATTTAATAAAGAAAATATGAATCAAATGCCATGGTAATCGACATTTTTTAAAGATGTCCACTGCTTTGGATTTGTCGCGTTGAAAATATGGATGATGTATAATTTCATACGCCTACCAATATCATTGAAATAGAAACGGAATCATCAACCTTCATCAGCGTTTGGCCTTGCAGAGGGCGGCAATTATAAGGAGAAGAAGAAACTTGCCTGAAATAAGCAGAGCTTTTACATATTCGAACTCTACAAATCTAGTCTGTATTATCTACCTCCCGTACAATTGCTGTGGCAATTCAGCCTTCTCTTTACTGAGATGCTTTCTCGCTTCTTCCATTTTTAATACTAACAATAACGAACGTTCATACACACACAGAAACCATCGTATCCCAATCGTGAGAGAACATTTTACCAACTTGCATTCACAAGGAAAAAGTTCTACGACTTTCGAGTGCAAAAAGCTCGTCGCGTGAGCTGGGCATTTCAGGATCTGAGGTCACTACGTCAGAACCTTGTGTAAGATACAACATACGAACGTAAAAGAGGCGTGAAATAAGTGCCCATACGGCGATACAGAAATATGATAGGAAGATGGGAAAAAGTGCGTTACAAGTCACATTAAAACAATTATTTTAAAATATTTGTTCCTACGGTTCTCCACCGGGTCACTCTCTGCATTTCTGCCGACGTTTCGATGGCCGAGTCGTCCATCGTCCTCAGGGTGTGATGGGCGACTCGGCGATCGAAACGTCGGCAGAAATGCAGAGAGTGACCCGGTGGAGAACCCTAATAGCCTTCACCAACGCAATACGCCGGGAAAACATCCGT
>WURS02079141.1:0-10240 GCA_011762765.2 Rhinocypha anisoptera | reverse complement strand
TGGGAAAATATCTGAGGTGATTCTATTGTTGGAAAGGATGGGAAAAAGATCTTTAATTATTTTTTGAGGGATTGTATAAATAAAAAAAATAAAATAAAAAATAATAATAAAAAATGAAAAAAAAATATTTAAAAAAAATAAAATAAATAATAAAAAAAAATAATTAAAGATCTTTTTGTCCCATCGGTTTCACCTCGATTTCAGCGGTCTCTTGGCGAATGAAGTCCAGACGAAGGGTTTCTATACACCTCATCGGATATGAGTGAGACACAATGAGGTCCAACTTTGTGGAACGAATTAATATTCATCGTTAAAAACTTTTACAATACGTACACAATAAAAATAAAACACAAACACGACCCGGGTTTCGACGTTTATACCGTCATAATCAGGCCCGTGTGTGAAACCCCCGTAATGATGTCTTATGCATGAATGTTCTAAGTCCTTAACAGGACTTGGTTAATACACTTTTAGCTTTTAATGAAGCATCTTGAGAAAAAGTGTGGATTTATTTGACTCGTTAAGTGACATCGACATCGTTTATTCGACATCAGTTAAGTGCCTGTTAAAATCGATTAGTCAAGTCCTTATTGGCATCCAAGTCAACAGACAGCGGACAAGCTGCTCTCCGTCATTCGCTGAGAACACAGCTTTGCCTTGTTATGTCAAATTAGTCTAAAAATTAGAAACTGTCCCTTCTACTCCAAGAACCCATCCACAGACTGCATCCCTCCTTGATCCTTGCTCCTTATCGAACGTGCGAAGCTTTAACTTTGCGGGAGGGCGGATAACGACTTTGGAAATGAAAATAAATTGAGCTTTCCTGGTTTCTATTTTTACGGATTTGGGAGTGAATTGAGAATGGTGTAAGTTGCACGACCAGTGAAAGTTTGCGAAGGGGAAAATTTTCACTCGCTGGGATTCAGTTTTCCGTTGAATTTTCTGAGCCGCATCAAAGACGAAAAGATCAATCGTCAGTCATTCGCCCCAACTGTGGTTCCCAGAACGTCCTTTTTGGAAATTCTATCGAGAAGAAAGAGCGTTTGTTGGGGAGAGGCACTCGACGGGATATTTCCGTTGAAATTGATGTGTCCGGGCTCAATCTTTCCTCTCTCTCTCTCTCTCTCTCTCTGTGAGAGGAAACCGACGTTTGGTGGAAATATATATTAATAAATGAATAATAACTCAAAAGTACGTACAAACCCAATAACTCGCTCACACACACATCTCGAAACAACCCAATATTTGTTAGGTGATGTATTTGAGTGGCTGGTTGTATTAGAGTAATTTTCAGTTGTTATAAAGTAATTATTGGTTTTATGCTTCAAGCACAGCTCGTACTGAAATAATGTTTTCTTTTATTCAAGAGTTTTAAAATGGAGAAAAAATGAAGGACCTTGAATCTTTTTGAAACTTTAATTTCATGTATGTACTGGGTGTGGCATAATGGAGTTCCTAGTTTCGAAAAACCACTGTAGGGCGCTCTGACCGATAAGAGAAGTGCGGCAGGTACTATTAGTTGGGTGGGGAGGACGCCATTTTTAGTAGTCATCATTTTGTGGTTACGTGCGAGCAGCGAGGATTTGTAGTGGAGGCGTTCTTCAAAAACGGGGAAAGCGTGGTGGCGACGCACGAGGGCGTTTCGCTCAGGCGGTTCGGTGTATCTCGTCAACGGAAGTGTTCCTGATCCTAAAACCATTTTGAAATGGATTAGTATTCTAAGAGCGATGGGATCTGCCATTCCTAAAAAAAAACAGTTGAACGGCCTAAAACCGTGAGAACACCCGAAAACAAAGAGGCAATTAGAGCGTCTATCGGACAGTCTCCAATGTGTTCTGCCCGGAAACATGCCTCTGCCCTAGGAATATCGTCGAGAACGGCGAGGAGAATTTAACACACAGACCTTCGATTGCACCCCTACAAAATGGTGATAGCCCAGGAACTGAGCCAGCAAGACTATGTGAAACGTGCAGGTGAGGTGTTGATGCAACTTCCCATGTTGCTTAATCTGTTTCTGCACACCTGGGCACTGCAGATTGTATGATGTCTTGCGGCGAAAGAATTTTTTCTCAGTAGTCCCTGCTACTTTTTGTTGGTTTCAATGGTGCACTTGTCCTTCTTGGTGATCAGATGCTTGAAATGCAATCTTAAACCACTGTACCCCGCGACGCTATCGTGTGAACTAGCGACGAAGCGAATTTTCACCTTTCAGGCACGGTAAAAAAATAAAACTTTCGTTTTTGGGCTAATGAAAACCCTCTTGAAATGCACCAAAGTCACATCTTGGTGCACGGTGTCCTCTTTGGCATTATTGGGTCTTATTTCTTTGAATCCGAAGGCTCAGATGTTACCGTTATTTCTGAACGCTATTGTGAGATGCTGGAGAACTTTTTGCGCTCCAGAATGGAAGAGTGTGAAGAGGAATTTGACACTGAAGGATTCTGGTTTCAATTCAGGATGGAACCACGGCCCATACATACCGACCGCCTTTCACTCGGAATTTTGCGAAAAAATTTCCCAGCCACCTCAATCTCCTTGCGAGGGGGGTGTCCCATTGCCCCCCTCGCTCTCCGGATTTCACTCCATGAGACTATTTCCTGTGGGGTTACCTCAAGGCTGAGGTTTTCAAAGGTCGTCCTTAAACCCTGGGAGACCTAAAGGGGGCAATCGAGGATGTTATCGCTGCAATTCCGCAAGATGTACTGATAACAGTAAACGAAAACTTCTTCGAACGACTCAACATGTGCATTACTCGCCAAGGCGGTCAATTAGATGATATTAATTTCAAAACTTGATTGAAAAATGGTGTTGTATGCTCTTTTCAGAAATAAAACTTTTTTACAATTATCATGAACCGTTTCCTACGATTTATCCAAGAAATCAGGGAATCCACTATGCCCCACCCTGTATTTATAGCTTCAAATAATCAAAGGTTTCAACGAGTAAACATATCCACCTTATTATCCAATATTTTTCCAGCGTAGAGGAGTATTGTTCTCGTTACACTGTATGTGCCGAGGTCGAAATACGCTGTGGATAAATTGGCTTCAACTGCCTCTTCTTCTTCACAATCTCCTTTTATTATAAATGCAAGTAAATACAAGTGCTGTTCAATGTAGAATGACGGTAATTTTTCGGAAAGGGATCCGAAGGACCGATTACGAATGAATCTAAATTCTCGTTTTTTTTCAATTGACCAAGTTTGGTTTCTTTCGACGGAGCAGACGCAATGGCCGCGAGTGTCTCTGTCCCTCGGCAACTTGGAGAAACCAAGCGACACGACGAGAACGAACGAAGACTAACGAAAACTGGACACCAAGAGTATTTTCGAAGGGAGTGGCCATTAAGGGGAAGGTTCCCCGGAGGAAATGTCCCTTTAATGTGAAACAGTTTTCGAAGGTTCATACGCCTCCGCCATTTCGCAACTTGACAGAAGAAGGGAAGCGGGGAAATAAAGTCTACTCTCCACCGGATGAGAAAAGTGGGCCCCTGCCTTTATTAGGCAGATAGTCGGACTGGGAATAATAATAAGAAAAAATACCACCTATTACCCGGCAGCCTTGAACTCAGTCAACCATCAGTGAAGACATGAGTGACTGTTTGTTTGCGGGCTCTCTAAAGGGATGGGTTGAGACAGATTTCTTCCGGGAAGGAGATGATCTCTCAATTCCTTTCGGGGAATACACGACCTTGAATCTTCACCGAGGCTTAACTATCTTCCTAGGCTTTTCCTTTGGGAAAAGGAGCAACCTTCAACCCCTTGTTTTTTTTTACTCCTAGAATCCTGGTCGGATCTCTCTATCGGCTCAAAGTTATCGCTTCCCTTTTCCTCGCCTCCCACTAGTTTCCAATCTCGATAGAAGTATGGCCGAAGCGTACGCACTGATGTATTTCTTCCGATCCTTTCACGGTTCGTCACGACGAGGGGTAACCTAATAATCCACCGTCCCGCCGATAGAGGGACTGCGACGCCATTACCGACGAATGTCAAAGGTCTCTCTCGTCTTATCTCTCAAATGGCACGATAGTAGAACGATGGATGTATGTGTTCATGGAATGGAACTGGTAAACTAAGGCCGCAGGATTCGATAGCTTCCAATTCCCCGAAAATAGGGGGTCCCTTTTCGCAAAGTCCTTTAGGGTGTAGACAGCTATATAAGCTCACGAGTTGATTTCAATGATTATTAAAATCTCTTCGTAAAACGGAATAATATAACTCTCTCGTTCTCTCTCTTTCTATATACCCTTTGAGAAATGTATACGTGACACTTCCTTTTTCAGAGGATCGGACATTGGTTGAATTCATTTCCATACATTATCCTTGGTACACTGATATTGGAAAGATAGTGAAAATAGCCACAAAGTCCATTCTTCTCACTTGACCCAAGTTCATGAGTCATCCGTCAGCAGAGTGAGAGTTTTTGACCTAAAACATTGTGAGAATATTGAAAATATAATATAAATGAGTAAAGAGTGGAAGTTCCAAATGAGGTGTATTTTAATTCCAAATGCCAATTTTATAAAGGAAAGTACTTGAGCCTAGAGTTAAAACTTAACGTCATAGGAAATTTTTCTTTAAAAATAATCATTTTGTTTTTGTCAACCATAAGTTTATTATTCTATAGTAAATTGAATTTTTTTCGGTTAGATAAAAAATTCATGATGAATATTATATTCTCTATATGTTTATTTGCCTACAGATTGCCTGTTTTTTATATTCTTAAGTACATGATTATAATATAGTGCAATCATCATTCATAAATCAATTGAAGAAGACAATGAGACATTTAAATAAATTACTTTTGAAATATAAATTACGGCTGAGGAGCGGTATTTTATAAAATTAATGATTGTTATGAAGAGAAGAAACCTTCTGAAAGCCACATTTTAGGTATATTTATCAGACAATATCATTTTAATTTAAATATATTTTTAATTTATATTTTCACTTATAATGTTCCATAAGTTACTCATTATCTTGTGCAAAGTGGTTTATTTCGTCTGGAAAGATTTAATATTTATTTTATTATATTTACTGCATTTAGAATAATTATTTTGCAATGAGGTCCTGATGTTACCTGCAGTGTCATAATATTACTGATCTCAATATGACTGAGGATAGAAATCAAATTATCAGCATAAAATATCCTCTTTAGCCAATATTTTAAGGTAATAATTAAGGTCTCATTCAGGAGTCATATATAAAACTTTTTACTCAACTTTTGAATGAATTTTTCCAGTATTACTTCAAATTTACAGTGAATAAAGGTATGATAGCATAGGGAAGAGGTGGTATTACCTTTCGTTGGGAGAGTTTAATCCTACTGTAGTCATTTAAACATTTTGCTGAGCTATCTACGTTAATATTAATATTATTATATTAATTAATTTATTTTAATTATATTTATTTAAAATATTATATTTATAATATTAATTTCTCTTTATAATTTTACTACGCACACTTATTGCTAGTTTCATTGCATGTTGCTTATGGCTAGTATTCCATATGCACGAATTGTTTAATATATCATGTTTTATCATGAGCATATTATGGAAACACGAGTGTACAAAAGCGGAAATATTTGACCGAAAACCACAAACTGATACTTTAATAAGATGCATAGCGATTTATGAGATTTACCACGTAACCAGATTTTGATGGAACTTCATAAAATTATATTGGGATTGTTTTGGAAATCAAAATTATCATGCTAAAAGGAATGAAATAATGGGAAAAAATTAAATTTATCCGAGGAAAGTCCTTCATTCTAGTTGCGGTTTGACCCCTGAAACCCGGACAGGAGGTGAACACCAGATTATCTAGAAATTTTAAGGTCATTCAAAAGACCTATACGTACATATTTTTTGTATTTTTAATGCATTTACCGACGTTTGATAGGGTTTAGGTTCCATATATCCTGCACATGGCCAATTTAGCGCTATTTTTAGTTATAATGCCTCGTTAATTTACCAAACTTTCAAAAGAGAAGGGCTGTAATTATTCACAAGTGACGTCACTTACTCGGAATTGGAAGTGAGTGGTCTCAAAGTAGCCTTGCTTCCGTACCAGGCAATTTTTCACGGTTAAGATTCAGCAAGTTAGATCTCGGGGAAGGTTTCCAGTGAAAATAATAGCGGTTTTACTTGCCTCCACCCATCAATCTGTAGCAGTCACTCTAATGTTATCTCAGCCCTCTTCCCAAAGGCGTCATTATCACGTAATCAGTGTAATGGGCAGAGTTAATTGTGTTTGCAAGGGGTCGAATCAATAGTGTTTCCAGTAGAAGGGCGAGGTAGGTAAAATTCTTTCGTCTTATATTCCCTTTGAAGGCACATTATTCATCTAGAAGGAATATTTAATATCTACTGATTGTTTGGAAAAGAAGGGGCCTGTTGCTCCCTTAAGAGGAGAAAATGTTTTAATAGTCGTTATTTAAAATCAGACTTCTTTCGTCGTTTAAAAGATTGCATGTAAATTAATGAATAAATGAAAGTGAAAAATAAATGACTGAATAAATAAAAATAAAGACATCAAGATTCAATCTTCTGTGTTACAAAAATATTCATTTTTCTTTTATAATTGTCTTTATCTTTATTTATCAAATTTGCATAGTAATCATCTGTAATTGAAGTTGGAGAATTAGGGTGAGGAACTGGGGTAAGGAAAAGAAATATAAAATATTTGGAAACTCAACCAACTAAAATTTATCACTCTGAAAACGCAAACCGAAAAACTTTTTGTTACACATTTTCGTAATTAATTCAGAGCATTTGATATGCATAATAATTTTTGTAAGCTCACCTTGACTACCATATTGCATATTGTATGAAATTAACGTCCAAGAGATAAGACTTCACCTTATGACTTCAATTTTTTGTAATTTCTTATAATGCTAGAATGGAATGGGGAAAAAAAGACATTTCAATATTAACACGGAATTCATTTTTCACAGTTCTAACGACAGAAATATTCACAGATTGAGCAGGTAATCATTGTTCAACACAAAGAATGTATTGTCAGATTGGGGTGCAGGTTTCCATGTCGTGCCTCCTATGAAGTGTGAAATTACGAATTACATAAGGGTTCAAAGAAAGTAACTAGTCTCGTTAAAATATATTTTCGAAAAGGAGTTGAATGACTTAATGTCCTTAATTTTGAAGGACTTGGGGCTAGAAATCCGACTAGTGTACTAACCAGAGTTGCATAGATGTAGTCGGAATCAGATGTGTGGATTGGTGGGCTCGGATTTGTTCGTATGAAATTTACCGACTCGCTTTATGATACGAAACTAATACTGCTGTATCGCTGGTTTGATTGTATCATACCAAGCCTCTTAGTATCGATAAACTCTGGAAATTTTATTCATAGAACCTCACTGCATATCGTTACCCTTAGTAAGCGAATAATTGAAAGTCTCTTATGTCCCCTTTACAGAATTGGTTTTTCGGTCTATATGAGTCTACCTTCTTACAACTGCCTGCAGAAAAGCAATTTATATGAAACCATTTATAGTAACCGAAAAATATCCCAAGCTGATTTATACTCAAGACCTTTTTTTAAAGGATTTGAAAAATGTGATATTTTTTGCCTGAATGAAAAATATTTATTAGTGATGGCATTCGGGTTTCAATGAATCGAAGAGAGGTAGGTACCATTATTATACGAGAAATGAGATTTTATTATGAGCTATTTACGTAGATCCAATGAACCTAAAAATGAAATGAATGAAAACTTCGCCGCAAATTTACGGAATCCTACACACCCAAAGAGAAAGCGAAGACTTTTCTGCAAAATGTCTCTCTTGCGCTACAAAAGGTGGAAAATTTAGATTGTTTATCCAAAATATTAGTTATATATGATATTCCTTCATTTCCTGGAATTGTCTGAGATATTGTTCCGGTTATGGCAGCTTTTCCAGCTAAGCATGTTAGTGTCAATAAGTTGTTTTCCACTCTAAGAATAATTAGATCAAATTTTAGGCTTTCAGTGCAGGAGTAACTGATTTGAGGCTTTGTTGTTGCCTCTCAATATTCGAGTGAGTTACTTTATTTAAATGTATTAATACACAGAAAATCCATTTATTTTATCTGGGTGACCTTATTGTCAATGATTAACAACGTTTTATAGCGAGATCTGATTAAATCCATCTAGAAGAAATATTAGCAGCACTTTTTCTAGCCTCGATGATTATATATGAAATATAATATTTTGAAAAATTATTTCTTGTCAATTTTCAATGACGGGCGAAGATTTTCTATTGAAATTTTCCGTAGAATCCTACGTCAGACATATGTATTTATCAAGGTGATTGGCAACATTTACTTCCGTTGGAAACCGTACTTAGAAACCGTTGGTATTCAGTACTCCTCTACTTTTACTTATAAGCGTTACCCTGCAAACCGCCGCAAGGGCGTGTGGCAGGTGGTGAGCCACCACCAAACATTCACATTCACTCCAAAACGCAAATGCTAAGAAACACATTGCACTCAGAATGAAGCAACCCACATGCTAAATAAAATAAAATAGTAGAACATCATCCACAACATTCGGAACAATGTTAGACTTCGGAATACAAACCCGAATGAAAAACTACAAATGCCGCCACAATATGTACGGTCCAAACGTGAGCTCTTCTTCTTTTAAACTATCAAAATACTTTCCCGCAGGACCAACTCCTCTACCTGAGGGGGACAATGAAGTGGTTTCGCGACCATAATGGGGCTGGGGGGAGTTAAGGAGGAAGGGCCCTCTCTCGCGGGCGGGTAGTGAGGTGGTAGGGATTAATTAAGGACTCTAATGCTATTAACTGAGTTACATTGTTGCGGTGATTTTGGACTAATATTGGGATTATTCTTTATAAAATGTATCTTATAATTAATAATTTCCGTTGATACAATTGATGAGTGTTTAGCGAGGATTAAATTTTTAAAGAGTCGCGTCTAATTGACATTTTTTCAACCCTTCCAGCCTTCCGTTAAAGTAATTTATTTATGCAGACCTGAAGGCTTATTTGGAAGTATAGTCTTCTTAATGGCGTAAAATGCTTCGCGCACCATAATTAATTCAATGTGGCTCTGGGTCTTTTATAATTTATTTTGTCTCATTTTTTATTTTGATAATTTACTAAATTTGCCTTTATTGATATTTTTATCTAACCCATCATTCAGAATCATTAATTGTGTGCTTTCATTATAATGTATATGTATGAGTCACATTCAATGCTTATCCATGAAGTGCCCTGCAAGCTGCCTTGAGGGCCATTTGGCACAGGGATACAAGTTTATAAACTGAGATGCATGGGTATAAAAGAAGAATTCACTAGTTTCTCCTCTGTATCAGTCGGATTCTCCATCAGAGGAAAAGGAATAAATCCCTCATTGTGTCTATTATAACAAAATAGGAAGTATCAATGTTACTGTATAAAAATATCTCTCTCTTGATAGTCAACCACTTGATCTAAATTGTAAATGGGACACTAAAGGTTTCGAGTGAGATAAGCACTAATATCAGTCTCTCCAGACTGGGAGGAATGATCTACAAGTACATGAATTGAAGGATGGAAGGAAGGAGGCGAATTCCATTGAAATTAAATTTTAGATCATTTACCTTCTCATTAGGCACCTAATTTCAACGAGTTAATTTTCGTGTTGAGTTTATAATAATTTTTATGAAAGTGGCAACATGGTCTCGATCTGGTGTCGTATTGTACTTTTTGGGAAAGGAATAATTCTCGAATCAAGAAAATGTTGGCGAATCAAGGGTCCATCCTCGTGACACCGATCATGAACACGTTGAGAATGAACTTCCGTCCCCCTTGGTCACTTTCTTTTTAGTTCGGTGCCCCCCCCCCTCCATTCGAAGCCTTGCCTCACGAATTTCCCCGAGTGCGCGGGAACGTGCATCGTGGACTGTTGGCCACTTACATTTTGGCAACTGTTTGGCAACATCCCGTCCCATCCATTGTCCGTCGGAAAGTTGGTTGCAATTTGTCCTCGGGGTCACAGTCGAGGAAATCGAGGAGACAGGGGGGGGGAGGAGTCACCCCACGGATCTTTCCCTATGCGGGGGGAGGGAATCCCTGCACACACACACACACACACACACAGCCACCTTGAATGTTTGTGGGTGTGTCTTCCACACACACACACAAACAGCCTCCTTAATCTACATCTACATGTACATAATACCCTGCAAGCCGCCACAAGGGCGTGTGGCAGGGGGTGAGCCACCACCATACAT
>WURS02079130.1:0-10240 GCA_011762765.2 Rhinocypha anisoptera | reverse complement strand
ATCAGCCTCACGGTATTCCCGCCCCCATGTCCCACCCGGGCGATGCATTCCGTACCGTCTTCCCTCCTTCCACTTCCCCCCCAACCCCTCCCACTTCCCTCCCCACCTCTACGCTCCACCCCTCTCGGTACACTACTCTGATATTCCCTTTTACATCTTTACCTTCTTCATCCGTCTCCCTTTTCAATCACTCCGTATTCACCCACCCCCGCGCGCCAACCCTCTCATTTTCTCACACGCCCTTCCCTCCTCCCCCTCTCTCCCTTCCCAACCCCCACTCCCAACTCCATCGGAAAAAAGCAACAGTTCCATCTATACCCACACACATTGTTGAAGGAGAGGTGGATTGTGGGAGAGGGGAGGGGGGGGGAGGAGGAGAAGGTAAGAGGTACCTCCGGTTCCCATGGCAACATCCCTAGGGAGCAGGTCGATCACCTGTCCCTTTCTTTCCTTCATCCCTCTTCATCTTCGGTTGCTCTATCTCCCTTCCTCGTCCGCCTGTCGCTCATTCTGTGCTTCTATCCTCTCCCACCTCGAATTCCTTTCCCCTGCCCGCCTTCGGACTCCTCCCGCTCTGCGTTTCCTCAGATTCCATCTCTTGGGGAGGACGGAAGAAGGAAACGCGATTCCAGGCGTTACATCGTATTTTCTCGCTTCAGTTGTCGTTTTCATACTCCCCTTATGAGAGCCTGAGCGTGAGGATCATGATGTTTGAGGAGGGGATTGTATTCTCGCATAATTTGATGGTTTTTAAACATCTCTATGAGGAGGCAAGACTGTTCCTACTGTTGTGAATATTTCCGAGGGCTTTTATTTTCATAGAGGAATGGACATTTTTCGTTTCCATGGTCCAACTACACTTATTTCCTTAATCTCTTAAGAATACCGTACCCTGAGTTTGTCACTAACTTTCTTTTTTTTACATAAAATATAAAATTTACTTAACAGTCACTTTTCCTACTGAATAATATAAAGAATGCGTTCATTCTTTTCGAAATTGAGATTATAGTTTGAATAATTGCATGAATCAGTGCAGGTAACTGTATTTGAGGGCAAAGTAAATTTAGTAACGAAAAATAATTAAGAAAATACATGAAGAGCCTTATTCAATGCCCAAACGAAAAAGACTTTCAAAGAGTTGCAAATGTGGAAAAATATATGCTTCCTTATTTTTAATTACTTTTTATTAATATTGATGGAAACGTAAAATACTCAACATTGAAAAGGTTAAGTTTCTCGAATATTTTCATAAAGAAAAGTGTATTAAAAAGTGCTCAAAATCTAACTTTCTGCGTTTATAAGTCTAAAATTCTCTCATGACCTAAATGGTTTTGTACTATTTATATTTTTTGTGTAGTGATATTCTATTCTTAAATACAAGGATAACTAGAAAAAAATTATTGCCAATTAACTGCTAAAGTTATATTTCAGACCAATTTTAAGAAGATGCTTTGCATTGAGTACGTATACTGTAAATTAAACTTAAATTAATAAATAACTCAGTAATATTAAATATGTGGATTCACTCCAACTACAAGTGGAACTCTTAATTAATATTAAAAATTAGAATTTATCACTTATTAATTTCCAATTTTTATGAATCAAATAATGGTCATTATGCAATTTTGGTCCTTATTGATTTATTACACATCTATATATTCTAATTTACTTTGGAAATTTGAGTATCACTAAGGAGATGGAGTAGGAAAATGAAAATTTTAATATAATTTAAGATGTGTTATGATTTTTATCATAGTGTTTTTGCTGTTCAATTGCATGAGAACTGATATTTTTATTGAATGTTTTTCCATTTGAAAATAACTTACTCTTCATTAGTGAAATGCACACGTCGGTAATTATAGACACAGTAATAACACTTACTCCTAATAATAACTACTTCGTTAAACAATTCAATAGCAACATTGTTAATGACCTCAGAAAAAACGGAAGAGAGAATTTCACAATGATGTTTAAGGTTGATGTTAAGTTAATAAAACAACAAGTGAAGATTCGACCAGTGAAAAAGCATTTCGCTTGACTGCTTTTTGAATATCCATTTTCCGGGCAGATGAGTTAAGAGAGCCTTTGTGTTGTAACTGATAATATGTGCAGATTTTTATTTTCTCCTTCCGGTCAATCTGGGTGTTCCTTTTTTCATTCTGAATACCTAGTTTTCTAACTTTTGTTTTTCGACGCAGTCACTGGAAGCAGAATTGTGATGAACACGGGGGAAAATGACTAATCATAAAAGATTTTTCGAGTAATAAGCATGGAATACTCAGTTATTTTTGGCCTTTTCCGTTTTTCATGTATTATTTAAAATCTTAACGGATAATGTTCTTAATCTTAAGTTCTTTGCATAAATTTATATGTGTATACATATAAATAAATTTATGTAAAGGGAAATTAAGAACATTATCATATGTATATACATTATCTTATCTATTATCATTATATATATATATATATATAAAATGGGATAGGAATTTGGAAAGAGGATAGGAAAACATATAAAGATGAACACAATGGAATAGTATTTTTCACGGAAAAATTTTTTTCGCGGGTTCGATTCCTGGTCGTGGCATATCCGGGGGAATGGGTGTTGTGTTTTTTTCCAGGTGTATTTTCTTTAATGAAGAGGTTTCGAAATGACCATAGCCATCGCAGCAACCTATAAACAAAGTCACTACTACAAACTCGTTATTTATTCTCCATTTTTTGTCATATCCAACTTAAGCGGGGGCTAATGTGCGTATTTTCTCTAGTGAGATTTCTCTCGCGGACGTCACGTTTCTTATTACTACTCCGAATTCATATATCACACCTCTGTGGGATATTTTTTTTATTATTAACGGAAAACCCATGGTGGCGCGTCTGTCGGTGACAAATGCAGTTAATTTTTATCGATCGCTACTTGATTTCCATTTCTACCAATGATCAGTGATAGGTTGCATTTTATTACTTATTATAAAATTGTTTCATCCTTTTTCAACTTGATGACTCACAAATTTCCCCTGCCACACACCCTTGCGGTGGCCTGCAGGGTATTACGTAGACGTAGACCCAATCCAAGAACTCACGGATGCGTATCTGAACATTCATGTTGATGGTCGAAACCCTTTAACTATAAATGGTACGATTGACAGAAAGGAACAAGGATATTACTTTCATTCCTTGCCCGTCGGAGTTGGTTCAACCCTATTCCGATATTATTGGCAGAGTCACGAACAAAATATTAAATCGTAAATGGATTAGTCCAATCGTTTTGGTCTGTAGCGACGTCTCACTTATAGGACACCTCCCCTCCCGTGGATCAAATTTCCTCAAGCACGGTTTCTTCGCCTGCCTTCCAATAATTCCGTATCATCGGGAAGAAAGGGAAGGGGTCGGGGCGGGTGGTTTGTTTGGTGAAGTGGTCGTCGGGGTCTTGCCAGCCGCCGTTTCCACCCTGGTCGGGGAGGAGGGCAGAGAGGGAGAAATGTGGACGGATAACAGTGGAAGCCGGTTTATCTGAGAATGAATACAAGCAGAAGCTTTCCCCTATAACACGATACGCTTTAAGAAGTGGACTTAGGACGACTGCGAAATCGGTTAATAATCCCATGATTGATTTGATACAATCCATTGTACTCTTTCCTATGCTTACCTTTGGAACTTGGACTTTTATGATCTCCGGTCTTTTGTGAGCTTATGAGCTTGGGAGAGAGGGAGGGAGAGAGAGATAGAGAGAGAGAGCGAGAGAGAGAGGGAGGGAGGGAGAGACCCAAAGGAATACAACTGAGAATCTGATGGGGGACTGATGATTGGGCGCGAATAATTTTGATGTAATTCCTCAAAGAAAGAATTAAAGGGAAACAAATCAATGAAACTTGGATTGAAATCACTCCGATACATGAACTGACAAAATATAATTTAACGAGCATTCCACGAAAAGTGAGAAAAATTAAGGAATATATGTGTGGTGGCTGGTTCCCCTGTCCATAGGTGGAGTCGAGTTCCTCTTCCTTGGGGCTTTTCCTGCAGGAAAGGCGTATGAGATTCATAAGGAAGGTGTGAAGGTTTTCGACCCAAGAAAGGACGCTTGGAGAAAAACCTGAAGATGTCTAAGCTGTACATAACACCCAAATAAAGCCGTTGTGTTTTACCTTCCTCAAGACAAATTATTTCATTCTCCTGCCCCTTCTACTACGAGCTGGCTCGACGTCTGCTATTTCGTATTACTCGTCAATTCATGATATTGCTGGCACAGCATATAACTACAGTTATTATTTTGGTTGAATGGATTTTCTGTTTTTATTTATTCATATATAAGACAATCGCCAAAATAAATAAAAAGATAACAGTAGCAGAATAATGATACTTATATTTTTCATGCAAAAAATATGATCGGTGTAAAAATACATAAGCTCTAAGAAAACGCAATATCTATAATTTCAACAATATAGTACGAAATATTATAAAAGGGGGTAACTAAATACGTTATATACTGAATATGATACCCATATTTAACCAAATAAAAATAAGTCAACAGACAAAGGAAAGCAATATAACTGCAAACAGAAATCTCTCAGTACATGGAGTCAAGGGAATGTGTCATTCCCAATGGAAAATTGTACCTAACCTGCTCCCCCTCTATTGAAATTACGGTTAGGCACCCGCTAACCCCTCTTCCTCAATCATCTCCTATAGAAATTTCCTCACTTCCCTCCCTTCCCCCGCCATAGATGTTGCCGTCAGCGAAAGAGAAAGTAACGGCCGTTGGAACTTTCCTTCTGACTTCCCCCTCCCTCTTACCTATCTTATAACCCGCCCACAAGGAATGAGTATATATTCTGTGAAATGTTTTCCTGATGTTGTTTACCACGTAAACGAAACGGGCCGTATTAAAACAGTGTTATTTTGTGGGATTGAAAATTATATTTTATCATGTGTATCCATACATATACGTTATTTAGCAATAATATCAGAATTCCAAAAGATATTAAATCCACTAGTAGGGGCACGGAAAAGCTTCTTCAAGTTCTTATTTACTGCAAAAAGATTTTTTGCTATCATTTTCTATTTGCTATTGTCGTGCATTATTTTAGAAATGGACCTCACTCATGACCCTATTGTGTGAAATTTCACAAGGCAGGGAGAGGACGGAGGGGTCGACTGAGAGAGGAAAACCCGGTGTTGAGTATCGGACAGTGGCCCATGAGGAACTAAAGTAAAGGATATGATAAATGGATATTAATAAAAGTTTTAACTTGTGTGCAATCGTCAAAATACAATCAACTCATTCCCACTAACTCTTTTCATTTCTTATCGTATTCAACGTGCTAACATATTTTGGTCCATTTGTGCCGGATTTTTCTACGATCGGCTTGTACAAGTGTTTCTCAAGGTTTTTGCTTCACTGTAGGCATGAGAAGATATTTTCGTGGCGTTTTTAACGCATCTAGCTGTGTATCACACTCGCCATGCAGCCGTGTTTCTCACAACTAAACGCCGAACGTCTTACCTTCACGTCGGGAACTCAACAATAGATCAACGCTGCCTTAGTGCATCGCATTACCTGTAGCTGTCTTTTCTTAGGCATTAATGTATCGTAACGTGACGTTGACATCGTGAAACAAAAGCTTCGGATCCATCGGCGGAGTCATCGCGGTATCTCTCTATGACCAAGGCGGGCGGTTAAGTGAAAGGCTCATCAGAAGCAGCACTATCAACAGCAGGGAAGATTATTTATCCCCGTCATGTCTCGAGGCGACAAGAGTTCGTCGTAGCTGGTTCGAGTATTCGTCCCAGTAGGGCGTGAAGTTCTTAGCAAGCAGCTATAAGCATTGCTTCGGTCTGTCCTAATTTATTTCCATTTATATTAAGTCTTCGTGATCTCTTTTCTTCTCCAATACCTAACCTCGCATTAATTAATCAATTATGGAATCCAAAGAAGTGGATTGAAAGAAGGGGAAGAGTAAAATATAAACTGATACGTACGATGAATTATGTATATTGCTTCGAAGAAGGGTCGGATGCAATGCAGACCTGGTTGAGAGATGTAAGAATGTCCACCATTTGACAGGGATTTGATAAAGTTCAACTGTAGTTGGAGAGCCAGAAGGCGGAGAATGACATGTAACTGATAGTGAAGGATTCGAGACTTTGAACGCCACAGTCTTCGCACCTGCATGAGAACGCACGACAAACGAAACGCAACCTAATCATTAGATTTAAGTAGCACAGAGCCCATTATAAAAACTATTGGCCCAATAAGCTGTTGCAAAATATGTATATTTATGATATGGGCCACTGCATCAAATACAATGACCAAAAATGAATAAAACGAGGGACAGTTTCACACTTGACGCAACTGAAAGCTTATACATGGAAATACGACAAGAAAATGCTATTAAAAATGAGCCCAGCGTCATCGTGAACGGCAAACATAAGTTTGGTGAAAGCATTTAAGCAACCAACATTTTCAAAATCACGACACCAACTCGTCATTCGAGCCCTCTTTCCCATCCCTCTCCAACCACCTCCTCTCTCTCCAACCTAGCAAGCAACCAATAGGCTCGAATTAAAACCCAAGCCCTCTCACGCTACTAGTAACAATTAACCGTCACTTGAATTCAATTGTCGGCGAGGTAACCTAGTGGAATCTCGACATTATCGAAATAAAACACACTATATTTAATTCCACAGAATATTCAGTATATGTGGAATTAAACATAGTGTGTTTTAATTCGATAACCGTCACTTAAATTTCAACAATGCTCCATTAATTCTCTATCTTATGCCGAGGCTCTCAAAATATATACCTCTCCCTGATAACCGGTTGACCGAAATGTCGAAATAGAAGTCCCTCGATCGCGCATATATTGGCTATTAATTTCTTTCTTCAATTTCATTGAACAGACAATACATCACTCTCCATCCTCCAAGCCCCTTGAAATATTGCCGCTCTCAGTGAGGCATTCAATGGAAATTTATTCCGATTCCGGAGTCATTTAGAAATCAGGAGTTAAATGGATGAAACCACTTAAAAAGAGTAATGCGAACCAACTGTCTCACATTTCAGTAATTAACAATCCTTATAACGCAAACAGCACTAGATAGGAAAGGATTGGAGGACTGCATTCAACCAATCTTCGAATTGAAGTACTGATGGCGATGATGATAAGAGGGGCATGTCCACACTCTAGGCTTTTGACACCTTTTTCAGATTTTTTTGATATCTCACCAAAAAGGCCTTTTAAACATTGGGTTTAACTAATAAATTATTAAAAAATCAGAAAGGAAAAAAGTAAAAATACAACTAAGTAACGATTCAGGAAACAAATACTAAAAGGATTAGACACTGAGGTGACGTTTTAAAAAAGAGATGAAGGTGTTACGTGGGGGAGAAGAGGTCAAGAAAAGGTCAATCAACAATTAAGGGAGTTAAAGTAGGCGGGTTTGCGGTATAATGATGCTATTTTGGGAAATGGATAGAGGTGGTATTTTGGGATGTGTGGAAGACTGGAAATGAGAGAAAGAAAAGAAGGAAGGGAGTTGATCAGAGCGCAAGAGTCCATCCCTGATGACCCTAACCACCCCTTGAATGTTACCACAATGGTCGTCATCTTCCTTTTTAAACTACCTTGGATTGACTTCCAGTTGAATGCTTGAGAAATGGTCATGTTGGTTTATTTTCCAGGTGGAAGCAACTTCATCACCGATGTTAAAATACTGGAAGACCTGGGGTAAACGACCTCCTTGGCACATGTGCAACAAGGAGCTGAGTGATCAAGGAGATTCGTAATGTCCATCTCGGAATGGTGGTAACAATTAAAGGAAAAAAACTCACACCATCGTTGATTTGGAAAAATTATATTGATGGTTTCAGACGTAACTCTGCGAAATTTATTCATATTGGAGATGAAAGAATTTCAGTTTGTGACCTGACAATGACCCGGGTACTTTCGTGGCGGAACCCGGGTATATGATGATGAAGGGTAATCTACCGGTTAAGGTAGGTTTTTGATGAGTCTGAGCTTAGGTTGGCCACATAACATCTAACCAGAATCCCTCTTCAAATCTGCGTATTTCCTAACCCCTCTCATTCTGTCCATAATCCTCATTCTCTCTTCCTACCCCCCTACCCCGCTTACCCAACATTCTATCCTCTATTGCAACCTTCAACAAACCATTGCACCTCTGAGTACCATAATTATTATATGCATTATTTAATTTGTTTGAGGTCGTGGTAGTCCAGTGGGTAGAGTGCTTGGCTACTGACCGGGGGCCCCGGGTTCGAGACGGGGTGACGACACCTACAGCTAAACCCAAGCTGAGTGATTTTTCGGGTACCAAATCTTCGTGGGAAACCACAGGCAGCACAGTGAAATGAACTGGCCCCTCTATACCCTGATGTGTGAATTTCCACACGCCGTGGGCTTAGTACTAGGTGAGCTCTACCGTCACTTAACATAACAACCTTCGGGTTGATCACTGTGGTTTTTTAATTTGTTCATTATTATTTTTATTATTGTATGTTGATTACATTCTGCGTAGTCTATTTAATAGAGTTATGAAGCCCGAAACAGTATCTTCAACCCATTGAGTACCCCTTCCATCCACCTTTCCTACCTTCTTTGGGTTTCACGCAGTAATCGCCTCTCCTCTCCACATACCATTCTCAAAACTTCTTCATTCGTTTTCCTCTCTCTGTCCACTTCACCTTCTCCATCCGTCGCCAAACCCACTCCTCTCAAAAAGCCTGCAATCTATGCTCATCCTCCTTCCTAATGGGCCAAGTCATATAGTGCTACACTCCACATTAGGGTTTATTACTAATCTATTCCTCAAATTTTTAATTAAGGTCCCTCTAATTAACTCTTTCCTTTTCGATAGACGAATAGAAAAATAATATTTAAAACTGTCACCCTTTGATCATGACGAAATGCATTCCACTCCAGACGCAGAAACTGCACTGGATGAAACGACGAATAAGGAGCTGGGGGAGCCGATCTATCTGCCCTAGGTGTCTGCGTGTGCGCAGAAAAATGCAATGGGTCAGTCGATCTATCGGCCTGATTTTTTGATTAATAAATGACTTTCCCTAAATTTTTCAGGGAGGGTTGTCCGGAAAGTAAGTACCGTTTGGCAAAAAAAACTCGTGAAAACATTTTTTTTCCGAGTCAAGAATTGATTTTAACATGAAAGAACACATCTTAAACTATTTCTCTACATGGTTTCCACCGTTGTTTAGGCATTTGTCATAACGGAACAACAACTTTTCTGTGCCCCCTTCATAGAAGGATACCGCCAGGGAATACAGCCACTGCTGAACACCGTTCTTTGCGTCGCCATCGCTGTCAAAGCGCCTTCCTCCAAAATCAAGCTTCAAATTCAAGAATAAGTCATAGTCAGAAGGTGAGAGTTCGGGGTTGTATTGAGGGTGATCGAACTGCTCCCGACCGAATTAGTTGAATGGGGTCTTGAGTGACACCAGCGGGGAATGGGGCCGTGCGTTGTCGTGAAGCAACACAATGCCTTGAACGAGCATTCCACGCCTTTTGTTTTGAATCGCGCGCCTAAAATTTTTCCAACCCACTTTCTCACCATCCCGTCAGTCATTACACCTGCACCATAAATCTCTCTCTCTCTCTCTCTATATATATATATATATATATATATATATGTGAACTCAGACGAGCAGCAAACACAAACACACGTTTCACACTTATACACATAGATACACACACACAGTTATACACTCACATATTAAGAACTATTTCGGGGCAAGCACGACCCGAAATATTTCTTAATATGTGAGTCTCAAGTGTTTCTATCTGCGTGTGTAATTATATATATGGCGGTTATTTCTGTACGAATGTGTATATGGCCCAATGGGCTCCATTTCCTTCTTGGGCTTTGCGTGCCTCGAAACGCACTGTACCTCTTTCAAAATTCGTGTGTCAGTTCATAATATTCCTTTTCTATATTCCTTTGCGTTCGTTCATTCTACAACAGTGGCATGAATCAACAGCAGCAACTAACGCCATCTCTTGGCGGGCGGTCGAAGTCACTCTCCGGCAAGAGCTGGCAAAAGCATATTTACCTGACAAAATCATGTGTGAGGAAGAGAGTTCTCGGTGGTGTAATTGGTTAAAGCACGCCATTATCGGAGATTTGGGAAGTCCGGTGTTCGAGTCCCGGATGAGGACAAAACTTTTTCTCACATGTATTTCTCAGTTTCCATAAAATATTTCTA
>WURS02079119.1:0-10240 GCA_011762765.2 Rhinocypha anisoptera | reverse complement strand
ATGAGAGCAAACCATGATTTTCCTTGCACCCCCACACCCCCCCTATTTTTGATATCGATATATGTGCATGTCCCCTATTTTTATTTTAGCAAATTATAGAGCAAATGTGTACTCTATCATCGAAACTAAATTATTGAATGAAAAGTACAATAACGTTGATTCTGAAATATATCATCACAGTAAAGAAGAGTGCAAATTGCATCACAAACCAGAGAATGAAGATGACTTTTCTTTATATTTTAATCAAACTGACAATTGGCTTGGTGGAGATGATGATAGTAAAGAGAAAACACAAGAAATTGATCTTGACTACCCTGACAAATGCAACAAAATCGATAGTCAACCAATAAAAATAACCTCTTTAGATTTCAGCGTTTTAAGTCGTGATGCAAAATTTGGTAAAGCTCAAGCTTATTTAGTTGCAAAGTTTTTGAAAAGTAAAAATTGCATGGAAAAAGAGCTCAAGTTAAGCACAATTCTTAAACAAAACCAAGCATTTGTAAAATACTTTTCTAAAAAAAGATTAAAATTTATGTAAATAAAAAACGACATAAGATTGTTGAGTCTAAAGATAATAATGGAAAAAAGAAAAAAAAGTTGTGCCATATACTCGCAAATGTACAATGTGGAAAGACTTTTATTATTGCAATGATTTCATTGGTTTGTTTGAAGCATTGAATCGAATATATAAACCAGAAGAACTTGTTCTTTTTATAGATTCTGGAAAAGGCTCATTAAAATGTGTGCTTTTAGATATAACCACATACAATGTATCTTTTGGAAGCAATTAAATTCAAGCCCTGAAACACCAGGCAAATCATGGTCCAGAGAGGTCATCAGTGTAATGATGACTTTGTCATCATCAATATTAATAATTTTTACCCTATAATCATCTGCTTTCTATAATGATTTCACATATGGAACAATCCAACTAACAAGTATGTTGACTTGAAGAAATACTACATTCTCAGATAAATGATATAGTCAATGGTGGAAATGATCCATAATTTACAGTATAAAAAACACTTGCAATTTCCACTTAACATTCTTAAGAGGAAATTGCAAGTGTTTCTTATTTCTTAGATACCTTGGCACTCTAGTTACAAGCAATGTGCAATTCTAGCAAGCAACTACTACTATAAAATTTTGCTCTCCTTATCACTTTATTATAGGCCTAAACTTAGTGCCCTCTCCTAAGTTTTAATGACATTCAAAAGTTTTGTATGTGAAAAGGTAAATGGGTAGAATATTTTTGCGTTTTCAATTGGCAATTCTAGTTAAAACTTGGGAGTTTAGTACTAAGATGTGGGAAATCATAATTGACTCCAACTTTAACAGTGTAATCAAATGTAAACAGATGAAACTATCCCTTAGGTGAAATAATTAAAATGCATTAAGCAAACCATCTTGTGCCTTTAAATATTGGAAAATATCAACAGATATTTACATTATACAAGAAAGGAAAAAGTATCGTATTCTAATGGTTTTTATCTAATAAAAACTGTATATTACCTGTATCATATTGGTAATTAAAAAACAAACAATATTCTTTACCATATTTATTATCTAACATGAGGTTTGCATGATGTTCATACTTAGTAATAGAAGTGGCATCACTAGTGAATTTTTATGCCATTTTCAGTTGTTAGCACGTCATTGAGGAACATACCAAGATTTAGCCAAGTGGTCTTTCTCAGTATTTGTTATGCATTTGATTAGAAAAAATAATGAGATCCATAAAATGATGAAGGATTTGGTGCTTTCCCAGCGTAATGTGTGCATAAAGTTCTTTTGGGTTTCCCACCAGGTCAAGTAATTTAAGGCCGATGTTTTGATGGCTGACTCTACCATTGTCTTCAGGGTGTAGATAAATTAATCGTTGATCATCAACACCCTGAAGATGATAGCAGTCAGCCATCGAAACGTCAGCCTTAAATTACCTGACCTGGTGGGAAACCTGAAGAACTTCACGTATTCATAAAATGGGTGAAAGAGAATCCATTGAGTTATCAATCATTATGAAAAGTCATTTAGAAAGGTATCTCTCCTTGGGACCCTATGAAGAAGTTTGTTAAGAAAAATGGTAAAAAAGTAAAATTGATTATAAATACAAAATTAGCAAAGTGATTTTAAACTTTCGAGACACCTTTTTGAGGCCACTACTACAAATGTGATTGATAAAATGGTATCTATTTTATATAACAGAGGGAAGGTGCATGAGATTGGATTGGAAGTGGTGTGAGTTTATTGAGTCAAGTAGAAGAAAACATTTTACATCAACACATTTAAACATGAAAAAATTACGTTATTATTTATTTTTGCCAAAAATTTTCAAACCACGAATGTTTTTTTAGAAAATAAGGGAATTCCCGCTTTAGCTGCATTGTATGTAATATAGTTTAATATAATATATAGATATAATCAATAATAATTTGGATTAACACATTTATATTATTAACCTTTGTTATAGTATTGTTTCAAGAAAACAACTCTGAAATTCGACATAGTATGTGCTTGGGATTTTCTTGATGATCTTTCCATATAGTGTTAACCAGATGTATTTTTACAATTAGTATATACATAGGTACTTATTTTACTCTCAGACCTGAGCTGATGTGAGCAATTAATCAGTGATATATTTTTTAAAGACGTTTTTGTTTTGCTTTGGAAAGTTTTTCAGTCAAATCAAATCATTACTTAATCACCATGCTTCCTTTGACCGAAATTCATTTCTATGAATATTATAAAGCTTATTAAAACAAGATTTCCAAATATTCTTCATGAAATTTATCTTCTCAGAAATGCATTATTCTTGATGATGAGTCATTTGAATTGAATCTGAGTAAAGGTCATTTATAACAGGTAATTTCAGTTTAATTAGTTTTATGAAATGGAATGACACGTTCAGACTAGAGTACAGCATATTAATATACACAAATTATGTACATATGAGAATCTATTTGTTTTAATCACATCAATAATTTTGAAATTGTGTATTTTTCTATACACTGACATCTTGTGAGACATTTAATTAATTACTTTTGGAATAATAATATCGCCTACACCTTCTTCTTTGTGAAAAAATAAGCCAAAGAGCAATTAACACACCACCAAAAAGATATGTCACTATTACACTTGATTCCACTGGCATATGACATCTCATTCCGGCGTAATTGTTTGGAGTGAACACAGCCTGGTATGGTGAAGAGAAATGAGAATCACATTTTATTCAACAATTTTGATAGAAGAAATTGTCACTATGTAGTCATCAAAATACCAGCCACTGTTCAATATAATATAAATAAAATCTATGCCATTGTCTGAACTATTTAGTAATTTAAAAATAGCAAAGACTGATTACATGTAACTGTCGCATATGGAACCTCAGTTTTAGTAAATAAAAAAGCATTATTTTGAACATAGTAAACTCTACATGAACAAAATTAGAACAATACCTGTGTGTTCATAAGTTCTCAAATCAACATTTTCTCCTGCATGAGAAATAGCAAAAGTGGGTATAAAATTTATACAAGATATTTAATAGAATGTACTCCATACACCTCACGGAAGTGATATTTAGCAACACCCCAAAATTTTTGTAGCTCTTTATTATGGGTGGTGACAATTTGAAATTTCCTCATCAGTAGTCAGCAATCTTCACATCTATTCACCAAATTCTGACAAAATTTATTTTGTTTATGAAATCATAATCATTACACTAAATGAGGTTATAAAAATACATTTTTGTAAATAAATTACCATAAATAAATGGGCATCATGTGTAAGTTTGTGACAAAGTTAAGCTTCTTCATTTAAGTTTTGCTTCAAAATAAAGTCATGAAATTATCTATCTTATTTCAAATTCATTTGAAGTTGTAGCTGACATTTTAATGCAAGACAGAGCACACAGCATGCAACTCAAAAGTCTTGAGACCACTGTGATGCTACAATAATTATTTTTATTCTTCAGAATACATTCATCCTTGAAGGACTTATTTGCATGTGCCTCCACCTTCTTTATGCTTATCAAAATGTTAGGGATGTTGTGAAGCTCATTTGTTATTGTACATTAAATGTCATCTACTGATTGAAAATGGTGTCCTTTTAAGGTAAATTATAATTTTGGAAAGAGACAGTAGTCGGATGATGTAAGATCTAGCAAGTATGGTGGAGGGTGGAGAATAGAATCTCTTCTTCACCTGAAACCTCTTTATGGTAGCAGCATTGTGAGATGGCACATTATAACAAAAGCAATCCGTAAATATAATAAGACAAGTGTATAAATAATGTAGGCTTCTAAGTGACCTATGGATTGGGGTGTTGGTGAGAAATATTTGGATGCTATAAATAATTAGATTAATAAATACTAGCATTATTCTAAATGGTGATGCTGGTTGCGGTCCTAAGAAAATTGCAGAGGACACCAATTATGGTAAAATTATTAATGGAAATTATTGTAAGTGGATCTCAAACCATTGCAGATGTATTTTATATGCATTTTGGGAGGAATGATTGTTATGGAGAACTGCAACTAAAAATTCTTCAGCTAGCAAAGCTACAGTAAGTAAATGTCAAAAATAACAGTGCAACTGAATAGAACACTAATTTTTCACTAACCGATCCCTAATTAAATATTAAGAACCAAAATAGTAATTTCTCTATTTACTTAGAATTATAGGCATCACATTATAGAATTATATGCAATAAGCATGTTTGTTTGCATTGTATCTCATGGTTATTCATCTACATATTTTTCCATGCTTTTGAGTCAGTGTTGAATCAATAAAATTAGAATTCATACCATCATGAAAGTTGGGTTGTCTTTGTTACGCCAACTAAAGGAAGGGAGAGTCCATTCAGCCACTGCACCTTTTCTATGGCTGGTTGTACAACCATGGTGAGTGTGGCCACTTACCACAAGACGTGGCCACAACTGATCAATCAGCTACAATAGGAAAAGAAGTTATTAGAATTTTATTGACATTAATTCTGATCCTTTCCATACTTTTTAAGGTAATACACCAGTGAACAATTCTTTATCAGTTTGAGAAGATATAATTTTTTTAACACCAAAAACAACAATATCTAAGTGTCAATTAAATTTAAAAGCAAATGCAAAAATAGTGAAACTTTAATAGTGGATAACACACCGTATCACTTGCTTCTCTGGAGAGACAGTCCCATCGCTCTTGAAATTTGTCCGCCTTTAATTCTGGAGGAGCACTATCAGACCCTCTGCAGCTTTCATCAGATTCTCGGAACATTGGAAAGTGCTATTACAACCAACCAACAAAATTAGCAATATAAAATTTTTTATGGATATTTAATATAACTAGGATATAACTTATGATATATGTATTTCATAATCAGGAGTTTTCAATATGGCCACCACCGGAAGGGCTCGTGTGTTTCAGGCTCCTGCCTTTGCTGCCCTTTCTGTGGTTCTATATTTGTTACTTTTGAGTTCTTCTTTCAGTTTGTGCTTACTGCATTGGAAACAAGCCCAAGTGTGGTGCCCAAGGCTGGTGAATTGGAAATAAAAGCTTTCAGTTATCAGTTTTACTTTTTCCTCATGTACTACTTGTGGGGTGTCCTTTCTTGGCCATGGTCGAGACCGGAATGCTTCCTCATCATCAGGGGAGGCTCACCCTCCAACCTGAAGCCTCCCATTTATCTTCTGCCTGCTACTCCTCTCCAACAACATTCAGGTGATGGCCCCAATAAGTGTGTTTCTCTAAGAATCTATTACTAAAATGTTCACAGCCTGAGCAATAAACTGGTGCTCGCTCGACGCTCGTCTATCTAAGTTCTCTAAATTTGAAGTGGTGACCCTCACTGAGACATGGCTTAATGAGTCTATTGGTAATAGTGAAATCAGTCTCAAGAAAACCCATACAGTTTTTAGGCATGATTGCAAGCCTAGGCATGGTAGTGGCATTCTTTTGGCTATACAGTCAGTCCTCACTGCCTCCCAAAAGACCACATCTTGAAAATTGTCCAGAACTACTGTGGTTGGAATTAAATACTCATTTTGGTTCCTAAAAGAAAAAACTACTTATAGTCATTTCGATAGTGAGATATCAACCCTGGAAAAGTGTTATAAAAGTGTTCATTTTGGCTAGTGCTCAAAACAAAATTCTAATTCTTTGTTATTTCAACCTAAAAACTGATTAGGTCTCTCCGAACATTGGTTACAGTTAGAGTGTAACAGACAAATTTATTCTTGAGCATTTTATCCATAGGCTAGGCTTCAGCAATACAGCATGAACCAAAGATGCAGTGTGGCCACCCTGCACCTTATCACATCCTCTCTAACCTCAGTGAAAGTTTCAGTTGGCAATGATATCTTTCCCTCGGGTCACTCCTCCCTTGAAACAGCTGAGTAGGTGTTCCTTCCCATCGTTAAAATCCCACTTTAACCCTTCCCAGAAGACAATCCCCAACTGGAAGACGACCAACTGGGGGCAAGTGAACAATACCCTAAACTACCTCCCATGGTGTCTCCTAAACAGTGGATCCATCAAAGAAGCTCTTGACCTGTTCTATAAATGGGGTCTTGGGAGTCAAAAGATTGAGCTCCCCATCGTAAAATCCACTCTTGATAATATCCCAGATGCATGAAGAAGGAAACCATTTTTGCTTTTAAAAAAAGGACAGATTCTGGTGTCTGTTGCCCTGTAAAAGCATTTTCCCAACACATACACCCCTAAAACTTTTAAAGATTCCTGAGGAGGCCATCACTTGGTGGAATTCCATAATGACACAAATTATGTAGGTTTTGCTTTGTTTTATTTTCACAGAATATATCAACACGATCAGTAAAATGAAGGGAGCATACTGTGGGGGTGAGATCTAATGAGGAGGTTGCATTTAACTAAGGACTGGAAAACGGTTCGCAACAAGGATAGATCCAAGGAGGAAAACTGAGTGGCAAGAGAATTGAATTCTGTAGGGATTCGGTGTAAAGAGATCGCTGTGAAATGGAAAGACAGAATTTAGGGGTTTGAAGAAGACTATATTACTAGTGGGACGTGAAGGAAAGCAGATGGAAAATAATGGAAGTAGACATTGGTTCGGAGAGATCCGTTGAGGATTTTATAGAGAAATTTCAGGTCTAGGACTGTTCACTGGTGGGAGAGGTGAGAGTAAATTCTCTGGATGAATTTTTGAGGGAGGGGATGCGGTGACGTGCTATGGCAGCAAAGAAGCAGGCCAGTTTATTAAGAAGTAGGCCGGTTTGAGGGGCAGGCAGTCGACCAGATAGGGGAACAGTATTGTACAATGGGGAGGGCACATCCGAAAAACACAGTTCTGAGGGCAGTAGGATCTCTTATGTCGGTGTGTCTATAAAGAAGGCCAACTACGGACATTGCCTTTGCAACCATCTTCTTTATGTGCTCCTTGAATGTTAACTTGGAGTCAAAGGTGACTCCTAAGTCACAGTGGGAAGTAACATAAGGAAAGAGTTCACGTGAGAGGGTGTATGGGTGGGAAAGAGGTTCCCTTTTCAGAGAAAAGGTCTTCAATGCTGACTTGATGGGGTTGACTTGCAACTTCCAATTGGAGTACCAAACGGCCATCGAGCGGAGTACAGACTGAAGGGATAGGGCATCAAAAGGGCCATTGATCTGATAGAAAATTTTGCAGTCATCTGCACAAATTAAAATGTTGCATCCCAGGGGGATAACATGGTCAACAATGTCATCCATAAAGAGGGAAAAAAGAAGGGGGCCAAGGATGCTACCCTGTGGCACCAAGGAAGTTACAGTAAGTGTACTAGAGGAAGTTCCGTCTATTAAAACAGGCTGGTTACATGAGCAAAGGAAGTTTTTAATTATTGTTAAAAAGTTACCATGAAGATTGTAACGCTGATTGTTTATGCAGTAGTAGGGAGTGATTAATTGAGTCGAATGCCTTGGAGAGGTCAATATAGCATACGTCAAGCTAGGAGTTCAGTTCGAAAGATTTAGTCATATGATGGTGAAAGACAGCAAGATTTGAAAGACAGGATCCGCCCGGAAGAAAGCCATGCTGATGTGGAGAGATATAGGGAAGCGTGAAGTGAAGAAGATGGTCATGAATAATGCGTTCTAAAATAATAGATAGTACAGGTAATATTGAGATGGGACGATAGTTTACAACAAGATTCTTAGTGCCAGGTTTTAGAATAGGAGTAACATTGGCATTCTTCCATTGAGTAGGGAAGGAGCCGGTGGAGAAAAATCTGTTGAATAGCATAGAGATAGGAATATATAGAGAGGAAGCAGTGTGGTTGAGAAACAGTGAACCAATATGGTTTGACCCAGTAATTTGGAATAAGGGAGTACATTTAAATAATTTAGAACTTCTACGGGAGTAGTTGAGAGAGAGGAGAGCGAATTGGGACAAATGGGTTGAAGTTCTGGAAGGGGGAAAGTGGGAGGGTTGTGGTTAAAATTAGCACAAAAATGTTCGTTGAAAGCCGAGGCGCAAACACTGCCCTGGAAACACACATTGTAGTGAATTACAGAGATGGGAATTCGGTGAGACTTCCTTCTAGAGTTAATTAGAGCCCAAATTTTTTTTGTCACGAATTGCTTCAGCTATACCCACAATGTATTTTTTGTAGTCCTGAAGCAGAAGAAAACTAGAGTGTCGTCGTAAGGACAAACGTATCACAGGTGTGAGGATTTTGATGCCTTTTCCACAGTTGCCATGCCCTAGTTTGTTTCTAAGAGCGTGGGCCATTTCCATGGAGCTCTTAAGACCCTGGGGGCATGCGAAGGAGGAGGGGGTAGAAGGGGAAGTGTGACAGTGCACTCAAGGGACTCATGGTCAGACGAGAAGATACGTAATTCTACCCTTGGTCACCGTGGAAAGTTGGAGGGAGGATAACAACAAGTCGAGCATTGCCAGATTTCTAGTGGGAGAAGGGTTACATTGTTCAAGCCTGAATCCGATAATAAAGTGGTCGATGAAATAATTGTCCATTGGGACAACGGCATGACCAGTAGTCAAGGAAGACCACTCAACTGATAAGTTGAAATCACCGAATAAGATAATGTCACCCAATGACCTGACTTGGAAAACAGAATCATAACAGGCTTCAAGGGCCGATAAATTTTTAGTAGGTGGGCAATAAAAGCAACCAATAAACAAAGTTCTAAGCTTGTTGTCAGGGCATTTCAGTTGCATCTTAATCCATATGATCTCACAATTGGTTGCGAGATCAAATCATCTTTTTGAAGGTAAGTTCACATCAACAGCTACTAGAACACCACCCACACGTGAGTTATGATTGTGGCAAAAAATTTGGTGAGTGGCTGAAAATTCGATTTCGAAATCGGAGACAGTGTTGTTAAGCCAGGTTTTGGTCAAAGCTATTGCTCTGAAAGAGGTGAGTTCCAGAAAGTTTGTTGAGAGTGCCAAAAGTTTGTTCTGGATGCTACTTATGTTTTGGTAATAAAAATTATACCAGGGTTGAGAGAAACATTGCCAGCCAGAAGGATAATGAAAGCAAGACGATTCCAGACTGAGGTGTGATGAATGCAACTCACAGCATATGAGGAAAAGAAGCATGGCACCTGCTGAAAATGAGACTGCAAGCCACCGGCGAAGCGAAGCGAGCTTGCGAGGGGGAGCACCAGGGGACATGGCAGACAGTAGGTAGGCTGAAAAGCAGTGAGCAGGGAAACCCAAAACTTCTTCTGGAGCACAGAACACACTCAGGAATGTGACCACTATTAGCAGTAGAGGGAGAGGGGAAATCACTGGTGTGCATATCGTAAAGACACGCGGAAAAATGAAGTTGCACAAACAAAAAACACAAAAAACTCAGGAGGCTAAAAACACGTGGACTAGTCCCAGTGGCCATTATGGTTCCTGCATACTTGCATACATTGTAGTGGTGTGGAGGGTGGGTGTGAGGGGTGGTGGGTTGGGGGAGTAGAGTTGGAAAGAGGCTGACTATGGAGGGCAAGAGGAAGAAGAAATGGGGGGAGGAGGGATACCATTGAGAGGGAGGGTGTTTAGAGCAGTTTTAATTCCTCCTCAACAAACTTGACCCTGACCTCTCAGTGGTCAATGAATATTTTATTCAAAATTGATCTCCACAACTACTACAGTACAACTGCACAACTGAATACTGAACTGAATAAAAATAATACAAACACACAAAAAACAAGGTGAAAAGCTCTTGGGTTTCACACCGGGTCAGGTTCTCCGTGTTCTGCTCCAATGATTCGATGTGCGACTCGCCCCT
>WURS02079109.1:0-10240 GCA_011762765.2 Rhinocypha anisoptera | reverse complement strand
GTTTGACCTCGGCGGCTCTGCCGCCGTTTTTTACAAGAGGCAGACGGCGCTTTAGCGCCGGCCCTCTTGTAAAAAATGTTCTTTAAAAGAATTTGTAAATAACAAACAACGACAAAACCCGACGACTAAGTGTAATGAATGCAATTAGCTCATGTACAGATAACTAGAGCATCATAATCAATACTGAGCATGCTCTCAAATCGTTTAAAAGTTGAAAGATATGATGGTAAAATTGTACCACATAAGCACAATTGTACCAAATATTTCTTAAGTTTAAAGTGTGGAAATCGCACAACTTCAAAAAGCCAGGTTTCTCACGTTTGCTCACTGTACAAATCAAGCAAAATACATGTACAATGCAAGTAAAGGTGCGCAAACATCAATGAAGGCTCACTAGATTCAAAGAGTGAGCTTGTTTTGTATAGTTGTATTCGACTTTCAGCCACCTAGTTCAATTGTGAGTGTTCGATTTATCGACTCGAATGATTCACGTGAGAACTTAGATCATCATCTTCATCATCATCCTCATCGGTATATTAGCACACAAAGTAAACAGATACAAACTAGATTGCGAGGAGAAACCAAAAAAGGAAACGATTTAGCCTTGCCATGTCTATTAAAGTGAAGGAATCAAAGAGAATGGGATGCCACAGAACGGCAGCTATCATCATCGATCATCAATCGAGTGTTGGCTAGGGGTGTTGGGGGGTCGGCAGCGAGCCGAGGAGGCCACTCACTCGCCACCAGTGGCCAGCAGGCAAGAGTAATTGCACTACTAGATGCGAACTCTCAAATCAATATGCATACCGTTTTCAATTCGACATCTCATTAGAGCCATCTGTGGGACCAAGAAATATCGTCAATCAATTAGACAATATCATCATTCTAAGCCATGTTTCCTGCTGGTAACTGCTTTTGTTTAGATGACTACTTCAGATCAAGTTCTCGTGGAGAAGCCAAAGTGGCTAGCCTCGGTTACCGGAAGAAACCTCACGAGCAAAGCACAGTTTGATGTGATCGCTACTGTGCAAATTGACATGCATCACACTTTGCTGTCAATACAACTAATGTGTAAATTTCTAGTTTGATTCAAAATTAATAATTGTCAAAATAGTTTGTAATTATAGATTATAAATTAGGATTAATTGGGTTCTGATAAAACAGAATTAACAAAACTTTAATATTTATAAGACGCGTGTAAAAACTTTTAAAAAACTTAATCAAAGTTTTAAAATATTGTCAAATAGTAATAGATACTTGAGCAAGATCGATTATCGGTAATTAGAGTTTGTTCGAGTAGGCATTAGAGCTGTTTGACAAGTCAGATTGTCGAATAGTAACTGAGCTACACTGATGATCATCGGTTTGCCAGACAGTGGCGGGATCGTCAACACCGCTGGTAATAGCGATGATCGTACTCAAGATACTCAGTGGTCGAAGACCTGCAGAATCGAAACTGGCCCGACATTGGCAGTGCTGCTGCTGTCCTGACTGACTGATCGCGAGTGCACCTCAGTGTCGATGATCTTTCGACCAACATTGCAGCTGGCAGTGGAAGGCAGTGCTCGAGCAGCAATAGAAAGTTGACTGGAGAAATCTGTGCAAGGCGTCACTACCGGACGCCATCATCAACCTGATTCACACTGACTGCACACTATCCTCGCACACACTTTACTCAGCTAAGATAGACTTAATCAAATCAGACCCGAATCCTATTCGAATCGTCATCTTTAGTGTAGTTTACCTTCGTCTCCGTGAAGAACAAATGTGTCGAAATGTGGAGATGTTGCTGAAGTTAAAGCGGAGAGAAGAAGCAGATGAACGATGAAGGTTGTCACAAGAAAAGAGGCAACCAGTGAGAGCGGCCTGCTTATGCCGGTCCCCGGTTTCCGTGACCGTATACTGCTTGTCGATTGACACCATGAGTCAACCGACTGAATCGGCTCGGGGCCGGGTCGCTTTCGAGTTCTCGATCTTAGAAGCTGTTCCATTGTGATGCAATCACACCCAACATTGGACTGCTTCATACTAGTAGTTGCTTAATGTAGATCACTGTTGACTTGATAACTTCACATCGCGATAACTGACCAGAATCGTTACTTGACTTGTGATAGAAGTAAAGTACACTGAATCATGAGCAATTGCTTGAAAAAGTTGACATTAGAGTTGATTGACAATCAGAAATGTTGCAGTATGTATCACAGAGTTGGTGTGTTCAGCTGTTGATGCCAGGTGGGGTCGAGTGAAGTGGCGCGGACGGAGTGGTGCCAAGGCACCTCGCACACGGTACGGTACCCACACACCAGTCACTGGCTGGTCACAAAGCACTAATGCACTCACCACGACACTCACTCTAATTTACTGGGATCACGGTTCCGTTTCACTGCAATCACAAGTCTGACAAATTGGCACTGGTGATAATGAATGATGCTGTCGGTGGCAGGGCTAGATGATGCCTGTACTCATCAACAAAGCTACCACAACAGATGTCAAAGGGTGATGCTATGATGACTTTTCGATAAACTTTTGTTGACGATCAGTGAAGATGCGCCCGGGAAAAGAGAAGAGAGGGAGAGAAGGCAACACGTTGCCAGAGGGGCAACACATCAGCCCGAGTGGCCACTTGTCAAGGGGCGAGCAGTAGCGGCATTTGATTTCACTGTAGACTGCTAGAAGCCACTTTTACCAATGAGACAGATATTGACAGAAGCGGCACCGAGGTGGACGAGCGACAAGCACCCGGCGAGCCACATGAGCGAGCTTGCAGCACGGCGATTTGACCGCCGACCACCGATTCGCGACCACTCCGAGTCAGTGCAGTCGTCACCGCTCTTAGCTCTTCATTTCATTTGCCCGCTGCACTTGTTGCTACCTCTGCTACTCGGCGACATCCACCACACTACCACGACGCCGTTCGGATGCTTCACTCGACCACTTGAGCGCACAACAATACTTCTCAAATACTAACCCAATGCTTTACGTCGATCAATCTGCTGCGATCAAGCCTGAGTCCATTCTATTGATTTAATTTCAGGATATTCTCACAAAAGCAATTCTCTGTAATCACATGGAAGCAGAAAATTTTAATTGATCTACTTCCATGTGATTGCTGGAAAGTATTGCTGTGAAGACACTGCGGCACTCAGTGTTGGGCTACTCAGTCTTGTCTTGAGGTACTGCCCCGTGCTTGGTGAGATGGTGTGGTAGAAGCAGCGTCAAAGGTCTTGTCAAATAGTTTCGGTTCAGATCTCCGGGCTCATCGTACTGCTGCTCCACGCACTCACCTGCCTGGCTCGTAGTGGACGTTAGATATCACAATTGTTGTGTGCCAAGCAAACCTTGTCTAGATCAAAGCATATTGTTGGGTTGTTGCTAGCACACAAGTCAACGTGCAAATCAAGAATAACCAGCCGATCAACACTAACTTATGCCACTGCTCTCCAGACTGGCCGAGCTGCTCGGACGACTGGCGCGGCAGTGGCGAGCCTCGGCCACAGCCAGTCGGGCACAGAATCACACACCTTGCTTGAGTGCATGTGAGTGGTATGCCGCGCGAGAGGCACTGGAGGGCGCGCCAGAATCATGGCTCCACCTGCAAGCTAGGAAGCGGAAAGCTATGGGCACAGTACACACACTTGTGTGTGCCTCAGATCAATCATCTCGATGAATGGAGCCGATGATGACGATTACGGTGACAGTCAGTCTGGCTATCTGCCTACCATTAGACTGGCCGCGCCGAGCCGGTTTGATCATCGCCAATGTTCCACGCGGCAACACGCTGCAGTTTGGCAGAATCCTTCACCGGGCGCCTCGAGCAACTTGCCGGCAGGTCGTGACGCCACGGCAATCGAACTTCTCGGCGCATCGCCCCTCGACGCATCCACTGGTGCTTGTTTCATTGATTTCACCACTGCACGGTTAATATTTCATTCCGAGCCACTACTGCCACTTGCATACTAGAAGCTCGCATCAATCTTTAGATCACTTTCACATACACCCATCCTTTAATGATTGCGATAACCAGACTTGCTGACTTGGTTTTACCACCACTTTCTACCCATCACTCGCAGATATTATCAACCAAATCAGATTACTCAATGGAACCTGTGTACTATAACATACCTCCACAATATATACATTAAAATAATGTTTATTTTAAAATAGTAACTCTTCATCACTTTCATTTGCCCTGTTTTGCTTTGACGTTATTTTGTAAGAGTTGATCACTTGATCAAGCACGCCAGGGTTCTAAATTTGGTAACAATGGAACAGATTGATTGAGAGATAAGATGCCACTTGCTTAGTGGCCGGTTGTCGATTCACTTGATTCGAGCGAGTTTCCCGAACGAGAGGTGCCATCTAGTGTGGCCAATGCGAACAACCCGACTTGCATTGCCAGAGGTGTTTTTCTGGGGTAAACCATAATTTTTCCAAAGCACTGTGGAAGACAAGGTGATTGCTCGCTTGCCACTAGGTAACGCCACAGTCTATGGAAGAAAACAATGGGAAAATCCACGTGTGTTCCAGAAAACACCATTATGCATTGCATCACACCCAACGCCACCTATTGTATGCGACTCTAGTAGCCTATGAGGTTAACACACGTACACTTGGCGCTCTGCCTGACAGTTGCATCGCATTTAAGAGTCACTTTCTTACCATTTCATCATTGTATCCCATTCATCGTCCATTCTCTTCCCATTCTAGTTCCCTGATCAACGTCAACTAATTGGTCTTAGAACATCTTGAACATCGTCCCACAAAATGACAAAATTTATCTGTTGTTTTATTTTTGTAATAATATTAGTGTCGTCAGGTGATGCCAAACGGGACAGAATCAAGTTGAAGGACATTGAAACTCTAACTCTATACGCCAATCAGTGGACAACGGCTCGAAGGAGTCCTCCAGTGAAGCAACTCAACTGTATTGGTGGTTATTGTCGTCAGGCCAAAATTTCTACTGCACAATGTTATAATCGAGGCTACGATGGTCAAAATGTTCAGTGGGAGTGCAAAGCGGAGATGCCTTCTAACTTCAAGTTTGGAAACATAGAAATCTCCTGTGAAGGTAAATAAAAGTTTGCTTATAATTAGGGCTGAGCAAGGTCTGGCTTTTGAAAAAAAAATTAGGACCGGGACCGCCGGTTTTTGTCTGGTAAAAAAAGTAATAAAAATTAGACCTTTGAAAAAAATTAAACCAATAGTTTGGACCGGAATCGAATCTATATGGTTCAAGTTATGTAATCGAGACCAGAATCGCCGGTTCTTGTTCTGATATTTATCAAAATTTTAAGACAAAAAATTTTATTAAAAATTGTAACCGAGATCGGAACCGAAAATCCGAGCTCAGCCCTACTTATAACTGCTTTAAAGTTTGCATATAATTTTATAATTAATATATATATAATATAAATTAGGTTATGATCATTCCGACGATGACTACGTGCTTTATGGATCCTGTGGGCTTGAATACACTATCGATCAAATTGCCGACCGATCATACGACCATTATAACTTCTACAAGAAAGCAAAGCAAGCTACGGAGGAGTACTCATCGTTTCCGGTTGTTATTTTCATCATCACAGCTCTCATGGGCTTCATCTACTATATGTGTTTGAGTGACAATACAAGACACCACCCGAGTCCTTCTGCGCCGCCACCGCCACCACCAGGATTTCGATCCGACTTCTATCCTTCCGGCGACTCACACGACAGTGGAAGCAACTGTAACAGACAAAATCAAACTGGTGGGGGACTTGGCTTCGGCAGCGGACTAGCAGCTGGTTCTCTTCTTGGCTACCTCTTTGGATCGAGTCGAGCTAACCAGGGATATTCGAGCGGTTACACGCATATGCCATACCAAACTTATACCACCACTGACACCCACAGTCGACACAGCCCACACCGAGCATCTTCTAGCCAACCCAGTTCTTCCACTCACACTTCATCGGGTTTTGGAACCACCAAAAGACGTTAAACTTCTTCAACGATATCTTAACTAGTATGTGATTTCAACATTTATACTTAATCTAATTGGAAAACAACTAAAATAAAATGTATATTTTGAATTACAGTTTTGTCATTAATAGAAATGTATAAAATTTATACTTTGTGTATCAAGTTCTGGTGGTTCTATTTAAAACGTTTCGAATGTTTGTGAATATATTATTTAATATGTTGTATGTTATATGTATTTATAAATCCAAAGTTACTCAATATGACTTTTATTGCGTAAGCAGGCAGAAAGGAGGAAGGTGTATAAGAAAAATCCCACTTTATGCTTTTAAGAAATTATTTGAATTCAAAATAGGGACTTTTGCTCACTTTTCTATATTTATATATAAAGGTTTAATGGTTTGATGTGTTTTAACCGAATCCAATAATATTGATGACACAAAGTCTCGGATGTGATTGAACTGATTGGAGGTGACCACACGACTGCCCTGACCGGTTTACAATGACGGTGATGAGCAGGGCAACTTCTCGAGAAAGCACTGCTCGCCCTCTTGAGGCCGGGAAGAGGGAAGAGGGCTGTGGGGCAGAGAAGGAGAATAGTTATCGGTCGAGAGGTTGCAGCTGGCAGGCAATCTATGGCAGTGGAGACTGTGGAGTGCACTCACAGCGGCAACCAATTGCCAACCATGGTTTGCATGGCACCTACTCGAGCCGATCGAGCAGCACCACTCCAACTGTTGCGCTTTTGCACAAAGACTGGGCAAGCCGGTCTGCCTGCTGCTCCAAACAATCTACCGCCACTACACTGCCTGGCTTCTCTTCTTTCTTTGAGTTGACCCTTCTCCACGCAAAGGGACCAGTGACGCATTTGCTTCCTTCTATTTACTATGTTTATTTGTAAATTAAATTGATTCATCATTCTAATAGTGTACTTTAATGTATTCTTTGGTTTTTCTAGGCTAGCTTCGCTGCCACAATGGACAGACGAGGGTCAGCAATCGACTTGCAATGGCTTCTTATGTCATTGCTGTTGCTGCTGACATCGTTCAACTGGAGCGCTGCTCTTGAGACGCCACCAGATGAAAGTGATCAACTGATAGTAGATGACCAACTGATAGTACCTGATCATGGTCGATGCGAACCCATCGCCATTCAAATGTGCATCGGTGAGGACATCAAATACAATTATACCATGATGCCCAACATCTTGGGTCATACCAAGCAAGAGATGGCTGGCTACGAAGTGCATCAATACCTCCCATTGGTCAAAGTTCAATGCAGTCGACACATGCAAATCTTTCTGTGTTCAGTTTATGTGCCTCTTTGCACTGTTTTTGATCAACCACTGCAACCATGTCGTTCACTGTGTCTCTCTGCACGCAATGGATGCGAAAACCTGATGAACAAATTTGGATTTCCGTGGCCAGAAAATTTAGACTGTAACAGGTTTCCTGTCCCAAGTAAAGATGTTCTTTGTTTCGGTAACAACAACGAGCCAATAGATATTCCACCCTCGATTCCGATGCCTATCGAACCACCACGAACCAACATTTCGCACGATTTGACATTTAAATGTCCGCTCAACTTTCAAGTGCCAACTGGAATGGATTATGTATTTCGCATACAAGGCAAGGAACACAAGGACTGTGGAATGCCTTGTGACGGTTTGCTATTCAACACTCAGGAGAGTTTCACCATTCGCATTTGGACCGGCATGTGGGCTATATTTTGTGTCATTTCCACCTCGTTTTGTATTCTCACCTTTTTCCTCGAGCCTCGACGTTTCAAGTACCCGGAACGACCTATTATTTTTCTCAGTGTCTGTTACTTCTTCATCGGTCTAGTCTACATTTGTGGATTTTTTCTTGGCGATTCAGTAGCCTGTAACGATCCGTTCCAACAACCAAATGGACCTGCCAATGTTCAAATGATACGGACCATTACTCAAGGAAACAAGAAAGAGAAGTGCACTTTGCTTTTTATGACGCTTTACTTTTTCACCATTTCAAACGCGATCTGGTGGGTTGTGCTCACTGTTTCTTGGTTTCTCTCAGCCTGTCTCAAGTGGGGACAAGAAGCGATTGAGGCAAAAGCTCATTACTTCCACATCTTCTCCTGGGCGGTACCAGCGATCATGACAATCACGGTGCTAGCCACTAACAAAGTGGAGGGTGACGTCTTGACAGGTGTCTGCTTCGTTGGCCTCTGGAATCCCACCTATCTTGTCACCTTTGTGATTATTCCCATCAGCACTCTTCTTCTCATTGGTTTCTTCTTTCTCGTTTCGGGATTCGTTTCGCTCTGGAAGATTCGAACCCAGATGAAGATTGCTGGCAAAAATAAGACGGAAAAGTTTGACAAATTTATGTTCAAAATTGGCTTGTTTTCATTCTTCTATCTCGGACCCTCAGTGGTTTTGCTTGGGTGCTATCTCTATGAGCACCAAAACATTGATGCATTTCTCATGTCATGGCTCAATGATGTATGCCATAAGCCAGATTATAGCATCCCCTGTCCATCGCTAGGCGAAGTGAATGGGGTGCACCCGATTAAGCCCAACATGGGCACTTATCTTCTCAAATACCTCTTTTGTTTGATGCCCGGTATCACCTCTGGATTCTGGATATGGTCAGAGAAGACGGTCAGTTCGTGGACTAAGGTGCTACGGCGAATTTGCTGCTTAGATACACGAATCGATTATGTCTGACCATTGCCGCCATCCATACTTTTTCATATTCTTGTAAAGAATCATCTAAGTGCTTGCGACCTTATTTTTTTTATTTTTAAATTGTCATTTTTATTGTGTGCCTTATATTTTGTTAAATACTCATATTTTATAACACAATTTTTACTTTATTTATTCATTTACTGACTTTTTGTATTTTATACAATTTGTAATATAATATACATATACATGAGTTAAATAAACTAACAGTTGTTTTCAACTATAGTTAGTTTATAGCTAGCTATATAGCTAGATAGCTATCTATTTATTTAGCACTATATGTTCTAATTAACCCTTTCGCTCCCGAAAGCGCTATTGGGACGTATGTGTCCCGCTCATTGAATTAGCAATATAAAGCTTATCTTTTACTGATAATCTTTGGGATCGAAAGGGTTAAACAACAAATCTTCATGTTTCAAGTGAACTTTCATGAGAATGGTCACGTCGATTGGTTTACATTTGAGGCTTTGATTTGTCTAAATGCAATTTGATTTCATTGCCTCTCTTGTCTTATCTCAATACAAATGTTGGCTTCGTGACCTGAGTCACATGTGTTAGCAAAACGCATCTCATATTGACAATATTGATACTTAATACTATACCTAACTTATGTTTATATCTTAGTAGACTACTAGACTATCTTAAGAAATTGTTGGGTGTTTTGTGTGTATCAGACATAACAAACAGATTAAGAAATATTTATTGATGCACTTCAAATATTTGGCTAATAAATACTAAATCCCCTCAAAAGTTATCCGAATGGTGGGAAATATTTAAAAAAATGTTAAAAATTGAGTTAATTAAAATTAAAAACCAAATGAGTTTAGATCCCTATGAAACCACTTTAGCATTACAAAGAAGTGATGTTTTATTTAAAAAATTTTAAATTTCTAATAGAAATAACTCAAAGTAAAACAAAATGGCACAGATCGATAACTGAAGTTAGAGAGCATGCTTTAATCACGTAATCATTTGAAAGAATAGTGGAGAGTTTGAATTTTTGCAACTTTTCTTTTTTGGTAGGTAAAAATGCTCACTATATAGAGGTGGTGGTTTCCAAATTATAAATTCCAATATACAAAATCAAAGTATGCACAAAGTTTTTTTATTAACAGAATTCTCAATCAAGCAATATGATTTGTTAATTTGTTATTAAATTATACAGTAAAATCACTGTAATTCGCGTTGATATTTGAACACTTGCTTACATATTTCTATACTAAAGTGCCAATAATTCCTTTAATTGGTAATTGGTTCATCATAATAAACAGTAGTTTAAGCAATGAAATTTTCAATAATTCGTGAATTTTGACACCATGCTGACTGTTGGTTATTCCGATAATTCGCAAAATAGCTCACAAGTATTGCACATGTGACATTTTGAATGTGTACTTTCTTTTTGTAATAATTTTTAATATATAATTTTTAGAATGAAGTTTTAAACCAAAAACTTTTACAAATATCTTAGAGTTTACACTGACAGACCGGCGTCTAAATATATTTGAATTTTTTTTCAAATATATTAGAGAACAAAAATATTTTTAAATAAATTTGAAAAAC
>WURS02079098.1:0-10241 GCA_011762765.2 Rhinocypha anisoptera | reverse complement strand
GGGGGGGGGGGGGGGGGGGGGGGGGCGTGGTTGAAATATGGCGGGAATGTTTTCAGGACCAATCTCTCCCTCTCAATCTCGCTCACATCCTCATTCCATCCTCCGCGACCACGTCACCTTGGAGCCGGTAGCACCTGTTAGGGGGAGGGGCTGGGCAGAGGGAGGGGGTGGGGGATGTTTTGAAAGTCGTCTGGATGATGGAGGAAAAGTGGGAGAAGGTGGAAAGAAGCTGACGCCTCTTTTCGTGACGCTTTTGTTTCATGAGTCACGTATATTTATTTGGACTCGGGGACAGAGTATGATCGCTCAGAGCCAGGAAATGCATTCCACTAGAGATGGGCGATTTCAAGTAAAATATCGATTTTGAACGAATCGATTCGAATCGTTTTGTGTGAATCGATTCGCTCAAAGAATCGAATCCTCTAAATCGATTCGAATCGCATCATGTGAACCAATTGGAATCGGTGTCTTAACCTAATCGAAATCGGAACTGAATCGGAGTCGTAACTGAATCGAAATCGTAACTGAATCGGGATCATAACTGAATCGGATCGAAACTGAATTGAATCAGAACTGAATTGAATCGGAAAGGAAGCAAATTGCATCAGAATCGGATCACAAAAATCGGTTCAAAATAATCGGGAATCGTATTAAAATAATCGATTTCCTAGTGAATCGAATTGAAATCAACCATCACTACATTCGACGGATACCCTTGTGACTGGGTCGACGCTTTTATTATTTTTTTCCGTCTGGAAGTGGTTGCTACTCTTTTGAAGTTGTTGTCATTGTCTGTCAGCCTGGTCAAAAGTTTTTGTTACAAATCCCCTGTAATATTTTACTACATGCATTTTTTTCTCTCTTAAGCATCCTGTGGTCATTTTGTAGACTGTTTTGTTGTATTTTCACGGTCGAAAGAACTAACACAACAGCCATGTTCTGGGTTCATTTATGTATTTCTGTGAATTGTTGCGGATAATTTAGATTTTCATTTGAGAGCGTAAGTTTACACAATCTCAATTGCCTCAGTTTCCATGCCCGTATTTTGTTATTTTAACATACCCACTGCTGAAATTGACTTCATAACCGTTATTTCATATCTTTTTACTATGCTTTGCTGTGGTCTCAAACTGTTACCAACCATTTCATGACTTGTAAGCACCTCGTTCACTTCACACCATATTGAAAAATTTGCACCTTTATTAATTATAATTTGTTAATTAATATTAGTTCCGATATTAATTAAAACTTCATATTACCTTTTGTATTTAGTATAATTTCTCACCCATTTAGCAGAGATAACGAAAATAAAATGTCCTAATTTCTCATTTGGGGATTTTTCATTTGAAATTTTGCCAATTAAATTGTTCGTGTAGTAAGCTTAGTTACATTTGCATGGAGAAAGGCACTATAGCGATTCATTATTCGCGTTATTTTCAGATGTTTCGTTGCTTGGTTGCAGAAGGATTTATAAGGCACCTTCAAGGTGAAAATGCATACTAACTTGACTGTTCAAAATGAAACAAGGTTTGAATTGAAGTGCCGAGGCTATAGCTCGTATTTAATAGCACATACACAAGGGTCATGCATCACCATTAGAAGAAAATGCCAGCTAATTTGGACGATATAGAACTCTCCGAATATAGAACTAGGGGAAATATATACATTCTTATTTTACATTCCCTGAATCTTCCATGAAATACCATGGAGAAAAAGGAGCAGGTTTGGAGTTCATCGTCGAGAATGCTGTTTACTGATCATCGCCTTATTTTAAGGCGGTTGTCGAAAACAGAGATTTTTATAAGACCCCCAGGGTAAAATATATAGCGAGTTCTCTCATTAAGTCCAATCCTTTTTGTGAATATGTGAATCTTATGAATAGTGTATAAACGCAGGGGAGTGGGGGGTGGGCTTGATTTCCGCTGCCTCATCCGAATTCGTCCATCGTCTCCCCAGAGTTCTTTCTTCAGTCACCGCCCCCTCTACTCCCTCCCTCCCGCCCTCCCCGCTCGTCGCCAATATCCCTCCACCCACTCCACCCTGTTCTGCAATTCCGATTCACACCGCCGTCCTCCCCCCCCCCCTCTTCTTTACTCCGACCCTGTTCCCCAGTCTCTTGTTCCACCCCCCTCCCTTCTCCCTCGGGCACCCTAGCTGCCCTCCCCTTCCCTCCGAATCCTCCCCTATCCGGGAACTTTCTCCGCATGGCACCAGGATATGCACCTCCCTCCCTCCCTCTCTCTCTCTCTACAGACGGTCCTTTGGTTGATGGTATGGAGTTCCCTCGCAAACCACGATCGTCGAAGAGACCTCGTCAAATTGGATCGTTCATCCCCGTTTTGCGTTCAAATTGGGCCAAATTTGGCGTAGCGAAAATGTCTCTTCGTTAGCTGGACTCTAGGGGGAGGGAGCGGAAGTAAATTTCAACTCATCATTGATAATTGTTCATGTGTGCACGTATGAATACATGCTTAGTGTGGATTCACCCTCGTGCAACTATTTCCGTAGGTGGTTTTAAATGTATTTAATGTACTTGGGTTACGGTTGATAGTTTTTTAAAATGTTGCTTCAAGTATGATCGGCACTATCAGACTCTTCATACCGGGAGGAAAGGTAAATAAGGATGGGAATTTTTTTTGCAATTTATTAATGTTTATTAATACATACATAAGATATTTATTAATACATTAGTAATTTAACAAATTCATAGTATTTCACATAATGTTTCTCCTGTCAGTATAATAATTTACATGATATGCAATTACAAATAAGAAATTCCAAGGACACGAATTAATTTACAAAGATTTCTTTCATAATATTAAATTTGTTTATTTTTACATGGTACAATATATCATTAATTTTAAAAACGCAATAGGGTCCTGCTAAGTCCTGAAAGGACTTGTCAGCAGGTGCCGGTGAAGATTATGCTGATCATCTCTTTACACATCTCATTTTACTCAAAAGGAGAGCAAGTTTTTCAAGAAGCAAGCAAGAAAAAATATACATTATTTCAGTTTATTACTGAAATAATGTATATTTTTTTTCAAATTTTTCAAAAATATTTCAAAGCATAAGTAAATGAATAAGAAAATACTCAAACGAGGAACCATGTCTTTCATGTTTTCTTTAGCACAAACGTTCGCTCAATATTAAAATTAATCATAATATAATAATAATAACAATAATCATATTAAAGAAATCAGACATACAAACATTAAGGGACAGGAAAATCATACCGTTACTAATAAATAAATTATTTAAACAAAAAAATACACACAGCTGGAAATGTCCAGGACCAGACCAAATACTAAACTTCTGGTTCAGGCAATTTACCTCTACACACTACCTCATAGCCAAACTGATGAATCAAATTATACAAAATCCTGACATGTGCCCAAAATTTTTCACAGAAGGATGAACATAAATAAAATGAATAATGAGATTAAGTTTGATAGAAATATAGTGTACAAATGAGACAAACAGATAAGAAACCTACGTAGGAATGGAAGAGTAGGAGGAAGTTTGTGTCCATAAGTGCCTCTAAAAATATGTTTCAACTAGTGAAACTATGCTTTATCACTGCGTTGGTGGAAGATGGCCTAGTTAAATTGATAGAGAACTTAGCAATTTTATTTTCAATGGAAAAATTAAAAAAGATATTTTCATTGTGAATATACATTCGTCTTATTTTACGAAATTTAAAAAAATGTTCAAATTTTGAGGGTTATCAGGAGTACATTCGCCTCTTTAAAACCAACCAATAATACATATTTTTTTACTGTTCCTTCAGCTACTCTGTTTCTGACGGTATGGACAACATCCTTAATAATTTCGAGCACCAACTGTTGAAAGTTCTGGTTTCTTTCAAGTGACCGTCGTCTTCAAAAGGCTTCATTAAATCATTCCCGACGAATTTCGTCTGCCTACAGATGCCTCCCCTATGCCTGAGGCAGAAAATTGGGCTTCCAATTGCTAATGCAAGGCTAATTCCCATTATTTTTTCTTCTTTTGGGGCAGTGGCTAATCTATCCACGAGGAAGGGCAGTCCGTAGTCTGTCCAAGTGAAAACGGAACTTCATTTCCCTTGATGACTTAAATTATGTATCTACATCCTCGTTTCCGTGTTCTTAATTAGACATGTTACTACACTCCACCCGTTATCTTAGCGAAAAATCCAAATTATCGTTGTTTTCGTCGATCTGTGGGTAATTTATCTTCTTTCATTATAACTGACGAATTAAAATTGTTTATATTGACTTACGTAGTCGATAAAACTGATCAAAAATATCATATCTGATGACCTTGAAGTTCCCCAATATGATTGTAAAAGGTTTACCTAAAAAAAATCCAGTCCAGATAAACCTACTGCCATACATTTTCGATTCAAATTTTGTCATATACTTTATTCTGAGTCCTATCGATCTTGTCACATATATTGTAATTGATATCATGTTTTTTAATTTGCTAGTGATTTCAAATCCGGCGACAGTAATTACTCTTCCAACTTCTCAATTATCCCCAATTCTCATTGCTTCGCTGGCCGAGTTAGACCGGTGGACAGCGTATCCGCATACAAACTCAAAAGATCGCGGGTTCAAATCCCAATAAGGGCATGGGTGTTTGTAATCGTGTGTGTAAAAAAAAGGTTTATTTTAAGAGTATTGTCCTAACTTCGCCTGTTAGACTTATTGTCCTAACTTCGCCTGAATAAAAAAGAAAGCATTATTATTATAAATCACTTTCAATACATTTTTTCAAGTACTTTGTCGGTAAATATTGAATAAAATTCAATGCGATGTTTCTTAATATCGCATTCCAGTTTGGTTGTTTCCAAATCTGAGATGGGAATTAAAATATGTTTGGTATAGTATAATTCTAGCTTTGGTACGTAAAGAAAACAGTTCGAATGACTCCCTCCCGGGGTCTGCAATGTGTTGACGTGGATGGACTGCCCACTCAGTAAAACGCCATTAAAGGAGACATTATTTGCATCTGCGACTCATTTGTAGTCCACGTGGTGGTCCAAACCCTCCCATAATCCAAACCCCATCGCCTTCCACAAGAGGACCACACTCCCGACCCCTTTCCACGTCATCATTCGCCCTTACTTCCAGCATTCCCACCCTCGCCCCATCCCATTTTGATCGAGATACTAATTTAACGAGATGAAAGACCATCATATCACGATACACTTGTACATCACTCTATATATAGAGTGGCGCTTCAAGGAATTGTTGGATAACATTGCATTTCGGGTTTTCTTCAATCCAAATCAAATAAGAAAAATTCCAGAGAAATACGGTGAAATCTTGGACCGTTCACAGTATTAAATTAGATGGTTGGTATGTACATTTAATTTTACAGATGGGTACAAATGTTCACGAAATTAATAAAATGACAGCTAAACGTTTCTTCGATTTTGATTCAAATATTTATTAAACACAAACATGCACTTTTAGAACGTTTTATAAGACCTTCGTGTGTAATCACTTGGGATATTATATAGATGCCCAGTTTACAGAGTTATATTTTTTCTTAACTACTTTCCGATTAATTTCAATTCTTTATGTCCTAAAACGTTTATACGCATTAATTGGTAATTTCTCCTTATGCCTTTCCATAGAAAATTTATTGAAATAAATTTCAATTTATAGAAATATTGAATGAAGGAACTACACTGCTTTTTTTCCTGCGTACATCAGATATAAGGATTGTAGCACCTAAATCTGTATTAGAGTTATGAAATTGTTATCGAGGATACAGAAGTCAGAAAAAATTACATTTCAATTAAATCGGTTTATAAAAATTAATTTTACAAGTCCATTTGAAAGACAAACATAAAAAAACACGACAAGAAATTAGTCAATTGTATTTTATGCCAGTTTTTACAATTATTTTACTAATATTTTGTTATAACTCTTTTTGTTTATATTTAAGTAAGCTATCTGATTTAAATGAAATCAATTTTTTATTTATAATTGACTAGCGGTAATATTTTAATACTTTTTCTAGAGTCAGCCATTTGAATATAAAATAAATATTGCATTATTCTATAGAAACCATTAGAAACAATTAAATATATATTATTATATTTAAAAAATATATTTCATTATATATCATAACAGAGAAAGAGAAAACAAAAAAATATTTAGCGAAAGAAATTCCAAATTTTTTTAAATGAAAAAATTCTACCTCCAAGGGGAGGAAGTGTGAGCGTGGGAGAAAGGAAGGAGAGAAGAGGAGAATCTGGCAAAAGAGTAATGGAGAGGAGCCGAAGGAGAGAGTGGGCGACTGGATTAACCCCCATAATCGTCTCTCGGCTCTGTGAGTCTTATAGGAAGTCCCTTCGTCAACAATTCCCGTGTAATTTTTCGACGGGGGAGAGGAGTAAGTGATTCCCCTGAGCTGGGAGACGACTATTAATTGGGTTTTCACCCGAGGTAATAGGCCGATCACACTAACCTCAGGGAATGTCACTGATACAGTTTTTCCAAGGATCTATCTGCTTGCGGCTTCCACCCTCTCCTCCCACCCTCCCTCTTATTCTTTACCAAATTTAACTCAGTAAATATCCCTGGCTGAATTTGGTAGAACTTTATACAATATCATTATCTTACAAACATTTTCAGATATTTTTTATTTTTAGGGTAAAATCGTACCTTAGAACAAGTGGTTACATTCTTGGGAAATAGTAGACAAATGATTTATTAGCGAGAATATGGAGAACTATTTTACACGGTAGTGAAAAATTAACGAATATACACATAGAAACAACAAAATAGGAAGAAACACTATGTTTATCTCCAGCCTGCCAAAGTTTAGCAACTTTCTGAGTACCAGATTTTCGTGCAAATGGAACCACTCCTATTACACTGATTTGTGCATTTTCACTCATTTTGAGCATAAAAAAGAGGGAAGCACTCCCAAATAACTATAGTTCATAAGAAATTATCATACTCCACTACAAGCTGTCCTCTAGTTGAAAATTGTGAATCAGAAATTTAAATCCTAGTTATAACGCTAGCAGTAAAGACGGGAGGGGGAACAGCAGAGTAACCACGTATTTTTGATAAAACTGTTAATTCACACAAAATTAAGAGGTAGTTATTTAAATAATTAATATTGTTTTGTATCCTAGATTATTTCTTATATTTTTAGCTATCAACTAATTAAAAGTAGGTTTTACAATATACTAAAGAGTTGGCTATAATTATCCTTAGGATATTAATTTCTCCTTGTGATAAATCCATTTCTATTCTGTTTTGTTCCTGCCATGATTCCGTCTAAAATGCCTATTCCGCACCGCTATCCCTGCTTCCCTATATTATATTCTGTCTCTTCCATTGGCGATCTTCCTGAAGAAATAACTATAAAGGTTGATTGAGTATCCTGTGTACAACCGACCCTTGTCCCGTTTCCTCAAGGACTTAATTTCCGTATCATGCAGTCTTACACACATTTATTAGATTTTCACTATAATTTTATTTACCCTTTCATTTAAGATCCATGGAATCATTTATCCATTTTGTAAATCGCCCTTCGGGTATCTCGATTTTTCCTCTGACTATATTCACCATGTCCGTTTCCGCCTTACAACAATTCTTTAGTAAGTCCAAATTTCCAATTTTTATAACTTGTTCCACCAAGACGTTTCCAAGGTCTTGCAGGATCAAGTTAGAATATCTCTGACATCGTGTGGTTATCGCAACTTGGTAATCTGCAAATAGGATTTAAGAGTTCCCCACTCATTTTAATTCATAATTCAAACCCTTTGTGAAGCCACAATAGGCAGCCATCTATTTCCACAATAGGCAGCCATCGGTTACCTTATCTTATCCGGTTCTTCCACATTCTACCCTTATATTTAATTTCGGAGTCGTGTATAGGTTTCGAATCTTTCCCTTCTGGTCCTATAATGTGTCAAACTATATTATGTTACTGACATAGGCTTTTCCTTATTTAAAGAAAAAACAAAAGCATCCATATTTTGTGATGTGATTACTTCTATAGGGCTTTCTTCAGGGATTTTTCATCCTTACTCACCTCCTTTTAAATCTGAAATGATCTTCAGTAGTAGTAGTTTTGTTGATAGGGTGCTTCGACGGTGATAGTCATTTCGCACTTCTTGAAGTCACAGAAAAAAACCATTTGGAGACACACAACACCCATGCCTCTCGGGACTCGAACCCGCAACCTTTGGCCCGGCGAGCACGATACCCACCAGGCTAACCCGGTCGGCGAATGATCTTCAACTAGGAATTTATTTACGATTTAAAAAAATTATGATGATGCCTCTGGAAACTATCTTTAATGCAGGATAAATCAACCTGATTGTTCTATAGTCCTAGTATGATACTCTGTTTTATTTGTCATCGGAAATAATTACTGATACATTGAAGTCTTATCACCGGATACCTTCCTTATAAATGCTTCAAATGAGTTTTAAAAACCCTCTATTCTCTTCCTATCCCTCAACCGCTAAGCGATTCTAAGGAGATGTATACTGTTGTCTTATGGATTAACTTAATTGTGGATTGAATTTCCTATCTCGCTTTCTATAACTACGGTTCCCAAGTCAGCCTTGTCCTCCACCATGAGATACGCAGAAAGGCTTCTGAGGTTACGCTGTATAATTTTAAAATTGGTCATTTTTTGTGTCTTTTGGTATAAGTATACCAAATTAAATCCTCTCCATTAGTTTTTGTCTTATCAACTGGTGCGTAGTAAATAAAATATTATCTATGTTCCGAAGTGGAAAACTTTTCTAGAGAAATGGGCATGAGCGTCTGTACGCAAATAATAAAAGATTGGAAACCACTGATTCCGAACGCTGTGATGTCACATCTAATCTAATTTACCTTTATAAATCGAAATTTTATCGTCTAATTTACTCAGCCTTGATTTACACCATATATTCTCTTCGTATCTTGTGTGCCTCTTCTTAGAAAAAAGTATAAAGGAAGAAAGACGAAATACTTAGTTCACATTGAATTAAAATAATTTATACTATAGTTAACTGTCATATTCACTGCTTCCAAGCAGTGAATATGACAGTTAATGAATAAAAAGTTTCAATGAATAATTTTGGTGACATTTAATTTTATATTACCTAAATTCAACCTCTATTGAAAAACACTATTAAATTTCTTTATCACTGTAAAAAATATTGGTAGTCCTTTAGCAGAAATAAAAATATTAATTATGGATATTATTTTGTTTAATTTATATCAGGGAATTTATTAAAATCAAAATATTTCCGAATTTTTAAGGCAATTAAAAATATTTAATATTTTCATTGCCGTTTTAATTACGTAACAACATTTAAAATTAACCTTTTAAACAATTGAGTTGATTTATTTATCATAAACATTTAAAAGTATTTTTTGTATCTGGTTATCTTCCATTTACGTGATTTAAATTGTAATCCAACTACGTCCTACTTCTTGTGTCACATCTTCGTTAAAAACGATGCCCTATTGCCAGGCACCATTAGATTTCCCTGCAGCCTGCCCCACAAAGATTATCTCCCCTTAGGCGCGTTCCCCACCGTTTGTGGTTGACCCGGGGCACCCTTACGCTCTTAATGGAAGAAGTTCATGGAATTTTCCGGGACTTACATTATCAACCGACTGTACATCCACTCGATGACATTTCGAAGGTGGGATGGCGGAGAATTACTTTCACTTAGCATTCTTTGTATTTCAGTTTTCAATGTCCTCAGGTCAACGTCCACAAATTCCTTGACACATTCCGATGAATTTTTCTCACCCTAGCAGAGACCAATCGATAAATCCATGCAGCCTACAAGGTTCTGTATGTTCAATGAATGTTTAGATGATAGTAAAGATAGAGCACCTTCCAAAATGGTTGTTTTCGGCAAAAAGTGATTCAACGAAATTGCTTACCCTTCAATTTTCAGGAACAGTTTTATACAATGGGTAATTAACTGGTAGAAAAGTGGAAGCTAAAAGTTAAAATAGATACCCAAGAGAGAGAGAGAGACAGAGAGTGAGAGAGAAATTTGCTAATATATCTAGTAACACCTAAATAAAGGGGAGGTAAATATAATTTTCACCGAATCAGGAGTGATGTGGTGGAAGATTTTCATACTGAGAGTAAAAAACACAGCACTTTTCCACAGCTCCTTGCTCATTTGTCAATCTGAGTTCTCTCAGATTGACAAAGGGGCAAGAAGCCCCGAAATATTTCTCCGTTATGTAAGTCTATCTTTTTCCTTGTTT
>WURS02079087.1:0-10241 GCA_011762765.2 Rhinocypha anisoptera | reverse complement strand
ATAGTGTAGTATTGGTATTAACTAACCTGTATGAATGGTGGTGGTGTTGTGTGAATGAAATTGGAATATTTTGTGTGTGTGATTGATTGCCAACATAAATTCTTCGAGAGGTTGCTAGCATTGAGATGGGGAATAGTATACGGTTTGGGGGAAATGTTAGGTTAGCCCACACGTGACACCAGTTCAATACAAATATCATTCTACCACACATTTTTTAAGCTTTTTATTTGATTTTATGTGCAATTTTTTGTGATGATGTTAAGGAATTGTTGACTTTTACATGCAATTTTGTTAATGATAACCATAGTCTAATGGCGGTCTGTGAAGGTTTTTTTGTATGGGTTTTCCCTTCACCAAGGGTGAATACCAGACCTAAAGACATTCCCATACTAAAAGGTTGAAGTAATAAATACCTTTTTGATACAACTGCATTTCATTTCACCTTTCAGATAATTATACCCCGAATGGAAAAATATTGGTGCACATAGAGAGGAAAGAATTTTGGGGTAAAATGATCTTTAAAGCTAAAAAGTTTGCACACTGAACTACTGAGCTGAGTGTCAAGCTGATGTTGCTAGCCATGGGAATGGAAAATATTTTGAATTCGATAAAAAATGCTTTTAAATCCAGTGGATGGACAAATGAAACTGTAATTTACTCACCATTACTCTGTCAGTCATATACACTCATTAGCTGTTCTATCTGTAGGCTTCTTCAGGTTTTTCACCCTCCAATTTCTTGTGTGGATGTTTTTTCCAGCAATGTTTTTTTTTAAATGGATAACAGGAATATATAATTACATTTTTTTTGTATATTTTAATATTGTATATCTGGGTTAGGTGTGTGTGTGTATATATATATATATATATATATTGTGATTTTTGTATATATATATATTTTTTTTTTGGGCGCTTATGTCAAACGGGACTCAATGTGATGCATTAATTATCCCTCCATCCTTCCCACCCTCACCTCCCCAGTCTCCTCCCCACCATCTTTCCCAACTCTCACACTCCCCACCTCCCCTTCCTTTGGACCCCCCAAACTTCCCTCTAGCCATCCGCCCTGCTCATTCTCACCTGAGCGGACGAAGGTGGTGGTGCCACCGAAAATTCGTCACCACTGAGTTTTTTTCTTTTTGTGTCCTGTGTCCTTGTACGTTCCACTAGTGTTTGAACCAATATTATTCACATTGTGAACATTTTCGAATTGATTATATATATATATATATATATATGTCACAGTAGTATAATGAGTAATGAGTGTTTGGTTGGCCACAATTTAACGAAGTGCAACGTTTCGATGTATTTAAAAATCTTCATCAAAACTGTAGATGGATAGAAACAGTATAACAGCACCAGCCATTTGAGCTAGCTAAATTATTTAAAAATACCAAACTCTTTACCTGGTTTTGGTAGCTCAGTGGGTAGAACCCTTGACTGGGGAACCCAGGTTCAAGGTCCTGTGATGCCTTGGGACACCTCCAGCTACAAGCCAATTTAGATTATTTTCTAGGTACAATATCTTAATGTTATGGCACAGGTGTCACAAAGATATGAATAATTACCAATATGTATGTTTAATTCATTGTTTCATAATGTTCTAAACATTTTTTGTCAGATTTCATATTTTATGGCAGAAATTAGGTTTCATTTTTCTGTGTCCACCTTTAAGCATGGAGGAATAGCATTTTACAATGATTTTAATTTGATTATTAAGGGTGCTGTGGGAAAAAAAGCATCTACAGTGGCTGTAAGAGGTAAAAAATATATTTAATTGAATTCAAACTGCCTGGTTAACAAATTTGACCAAAATCCAGACGTCACTTCATCTTGGTCTATTGGTATCACGATATTTCATACATATACCTTCTTCAAAACCTACTTCTGTATCTTGCATGTATAGCTTTCTCTGTACCCATGATTGTTAAACTACATTTGTCAGAGGTGCTACCATTGGTTTTCAGTTCCAAGCTTGAGGTGGGAAATCACTTCTGTAATCATAAGAAGATAATAAAGTGCAAAATGATCTATGTTTTTATTCATTCAAACGAAAAGAAAGAGATATTTGAAAGTCTGAGTTCCAATATAATTCATCAAATGTTTTCCTCATTGAGAATGTGTGATTTTTGTTCATCAAGTCACCCATCTCCTTCTGCATTTATATTTTATATTGTCCACAGAATTATTTTATTCATTTTATTTTATTCGTTCTATACAAAATATTTACTTTTTCTGCAGAAATGATTGTTTATTAGTGAGAGGTTGAAGGTTTTCTGACAGTACAGCCTACTAGAGTGATTATCATAAAATCTAATTTAAGTGATGTATTCCATTTCGCATGTTCCTTTTATTTTAGGAATTTGATAAGTTTCGTTTATAGTTTCAAAACAATTATTCATACTTAATTAGTTTTGTTTCAAATGGGTTCCTTTTATGAGCTGAGGTTTATCTCAAAAATCAGGGATATCATACAATTAAGTTTCATTTCATCAAAAACCACACTTATTCACATTCATAACAATCTTATCCTACCTTCATTAAATGAAATGCCCCTGGTTTATCAGGTGTTATTAGTTATGCTTTAACCTTTTTTGTTTTTTTTTTCGCTTTTATGCAGTATTGAGTTTGTCAAAAATGATTAAATTAAGACATTAAGCTAGGGATTATTTTGACACTGATTTCCTTTCTAAATTAATTATTCATTCCGTTAAAATGTGTTTGTTTTAGATGGCTGAAATTATGAATAAAAGTGGGTTTATGTTTTAATCTTGAGATCATGGTGGAATCAATGTCAACTTTCACTTCCAACTAAAAAGTTTTTGCATTACATTTCACACTTTTTAAAATCATTTTCATTAATTTTTAACTTTCTAATATAAGTGTATGATCTAGTATTCCATTATTCAAATGATATGTATTCATGATGCTCTTGTATTTCTTTTGAAGCACAATGATTTTTCATGCTTAAAGGTGTAATTTCTTCCCCCTGTATCTAATACTGCTCCAATAATTTTTATCAGTTCTTTGTTACCCTTGTTTTGTTTACATTACTGCATTAAACAATGCATTGGACAATTTTATCCTCAGCCTGTTGAAGGTACAAACATACATGTATTATTCCCTTATGAATTACTCCCAAACTTTATTTTACAATGCATGGAGTGATGGAATTCTCCAAGGGGCCATGGTAGCACAAGGGGTGGAGCTCTTGGTATGCTGAAGGGGAGGTCTGAGTTCCGGTCAGCATCTGGTCACCTCCAGTTAGATCCTAAGCAAAGTGATTTTACAGGTACAAAATCCTCCAGGGAGACATTAGGCAGTACAGAGGAAGGAACTGTCCCCCTCTGTTACCTGATATATATGACTTCCACAGTCATATATATGCAATGTCCACCCATCAATGGTAGTTATCATCTTTCTCTTTATCTCTCTATAAATTCTCTGTAAATTGGTTGTCAGCATACTGTGTTCATTAAAATATTTGGTGATCAATGGCAAATGTAAAATAAAATATTTATATCCTCTATTTAAAAATTTCTCATTGTAGTTAACAGTTACGTTATATGGGGAAATATACATTTTCATACCTAACTTTGCCATTTACAAATACACACAATGATACACACAACCATTCACGTAACCATACACACAAATCTTTCACATACATAAACATTCATTCATTTTTATTTGTGGAAGGTTACAGAGTAACGTAGAAATCTTCAAGTCAATTGTACAATAGAATACATGAACAATTAAAATTTAAAATTCATATGGCTTTAAACAAATACATTACCAAAATATGACACAGCAATTAAAGGCAGAAGGTAACATTTATAAATTTTGCATTACGCATGACAAATTCTTTCATTTTGGCAGCATTTACAACTGCTTTCCAGAATTTCAGAAATCCTGTAGCTTTTCAGCAATAAACTTTCCTTAGCAAGAAGTTCTTTAAATTGACCATAAAAGAAGGGAATGAAAACATAGTTTTGATGTCAGAAGGGATTTTGTTATATATTATTGATCAGGCATAGTGAGGACCTTTCTGAGCTAGAGAAAGAGAGTAATGGTTGACATGAATATTTTTACAATTGTGTGAGGTGAATGAGTGTATTTGGTCATTGGTGGGGAAAAGATTAGGGTTAAGTTTGATAAATAAAGTACAGTTAAAGATGTAGACTGAGGTAAGGGTGAGTATGGCACGGTTTTTGAATAAGGGGGGCCAGGAATATGTGAGGGGAGGTGAAGCCTTACCAGAAAGACATTTTTCTGGTAAGGCTGTCATGTCCCAAAAATGAACCCTAACTTCCTTAAGAGGAATCCTCCATCCTTCTTTTTTCCGTATACTTATTTCTCTTCCTCTTACATATATATATGCTTGTACAATATACCCATACATAGAATTAACCATAAGAAATGATGAACACATATGTAAAACAAAAGCAAGACAATAATAATAGATAATAAAAAGAAGACTTATTTTAGAATGTAACATATAATTAACATAAGACCAAACAAATTGTATTAAATAATGTCAATAGGTAATAAAATTGTAGACCATATTGGAATAAGCCTATTTCATCAAATATGTGAGAGCTTGTCAGTGTTGGAGAGTTCAAATGTAAGATTGATATTTGCTTTGAATATACGTGTTTATTCAAAGTGAATATCAATCTAAGCATAGCAAACAACATTGCTTGCTTGAAAAATATGAGTCATCCCTATTGTTGCAAGGTCAGTAGTGCCTTTCGAAGTGCCCATTTGAATGTTAACAAGGAAGGTATGTTTTTGGTATTTAATTTCAGGTTATCCCACTCCTTAAAGGCGATGTTTTCTTTTGATTTGTTATATATTTCTGTTCAGTGATTAGGGATAACAAGTCTATGATTTCTTCTAATGTTGATTTTGTGTATTTTGTCAAGATTTTTAAACTCATAAATGAGGTACTGTGGCGTATTTGTATTCATAATTTGCTATAGTAGAGATAGAGTACACAGTAGTCATCGAGAGTCAATCTTCAGCCAAGATAGTTTATTTAACTGGTAATATGGACCAATACTTGTAAGTCGAATATGAACCTGATACATGCATTGAGAGAGCGCTGGAGCTTCAGTGATAGATCTTACAAACAGTTGCTTTTCTATCTGCAGGTTTTAGTAGGGTTTTTCAACCCCCTTCTTCTTGTGTGAGTGTTCTTTCCTGCAGTGGGTTTTTTTTCATCATGGATAAAAGCTGTCTATTCTTACATTTTTGCAAGACTATTTCAAATATATTTATTTATGGTTGATAATATTGATACCATCATTGTCCAATATGTATGTTAAAAAATTAACTCTTTATTTATTTCTAATATTGTATTCATGACTTTTTCCCCTATCATCTAGACCCTTCACTCCCGGACCTGCAAAATTTGTCTCTGAATCCTCTCAAGTAACCAATTTTGGTCCCTGGAATGACTTTTGAGCACATGGACAAATAGTTGTATAGTTTCTAGTATAGTTTCACTAGTTGAAACATAATTTTAGAGCCTCTAATGAGCATAGACTTCCTCCTGCCCTTCCATACCCATTTTTATCTACCCTTCCTCCTGGTCTGAAGAGACTAATAACTAAGCCAGATTTGAGATAACCAGAAATAAAAAAATTCTTGAATTCTTCGACTTGGTTAACCTCCATGCTTAAACACCCTGTACTAGGCCGTGAGCTTTGGTCTGATGGCCAGAGTGAGGGATTTCCAAGTACTTATTACATGGTTCAAAAAACCAGTTACACAATATTATAAATATTTAAAAATATTGTGAGCATACATCAATGCCAATACCACCAATATTGGCAAGGATAAAAAATATTTTAGTGATTTCCTCAACAATAGTATGTTCCCCTATATCATCACTTGCTGCATATTATCATATCAAGGCAAGTAGGTACACACATCTCATAAAATATTTTATATGTAGTAAATATATAGTGTCAGATAAAAAGTTTCCAATGGGATAAGAATTAGCCTTGGACTATCTGGATCTCAGTGCTCCATTTTTGAATCAAACAAAGAAATACTTGAATCAACATCAGGATGTAAAACTTAAGTGGAATAATACATGTATTGCACAAATCATTATTAAATTTCAGGATTTGAAGAATGAAATTGAAAGTTTGAAGAAACAATGGGAAATCTTGGAAAATACCAAATTTGTGTGGGCATCTAATGAATCGAAAAGTAATAATTACTTTCTCCATGAGATTACCTTGTAAAATAGTAGGCACATGTTAATTGATGAATAAAAGTCATAACATTGGTCTCATTTGTAATAAAACATGTGAAATTACCAATTTTACAAATCGCATTATGGTAGAGGTACATATAACTTTAATTAAGTAATAATATTAATATTTTTTGTACAGTTGTTTTTAAAGAGAAGAGGCTATTAATAAATTCTTGAACTCATACATTTACAATGGGATCCAAAAGTCTTTCTACAAAACTGAGGATGACTCATTCTCAATGACTTGAGATTTTGTTTCCTACCTTTGTCTACCATGACAAATTCAATGACCAATTCCTGATTATTAAGTACAATTTGAATGAAATGGTGACTGTACTATTTTGTATAACTATTGAGATATGCCAAGCAAGTGCGGGACAGCTGAAGAAAGCAGGACTCTATCATCCCCCTTGTTGTTCAATATATACATGCATAGAGGCAATGGCAAGACAGACATGGGTAGGGCTGAAGGTAGAAGAGAAAGTCAGTGGAAAAATTGAATTCATCAAGATTTGCACAAGGTGTTCATCAGTCAATCCTCAAAGTGGTCCAATACATAATGAAAAGGTAGAAACAAGTAAAGTGTGGGAATTATGAAATGAAAATAAATCACAGGCATAGAAAGTAGAGTTATTCTTGAAAGTTTAACAGTCAAACCTAAACATCAAAGAATGATACTATTAATTAGAGTCGGTGGATGCCTAAAGTAATTTTGATTGTATGTACATATTTTGTAGAAAAATGGACATTGTAGTAAAAAAACCATAGAGTGGAATACAATAAGTAAACATAGTGCCCTTGAATCCATTGTGGATATTGATAAGGCATTCATCAGACAGAGGGGGGAAAATAATGGAAAAGGTGTTCAAAACCAGTGCCTATCTCAAACTGTACAAGTGAACATGGCATATGGAGAATTGGGTCAGTATATGTCAGTGAGTAAACATCTGATATTTCCCATTTTTTTCACTTATATTCAGAGAAAATAGCAATAAAGCATGGAAAGATCTTGAATTTGGGCTCAACATGAGTGGGGAATGTTTAATTAAGTCTGTGTGATTTGCTGATAGCCCACATTTACTCAGTAACAGAGCTCTTACTCAGTACATTAAGGGAGATAATTGAGAGAGGCATGGAATGAAAATAACCAAATGAAAGTGTTCACATGAATTGGAGACCTCCAAAATATCCCCTGTGAAAACAATGGGCTTATCCACCCAATCCCGGTTTGAAGAACAGAGTCGGGTAACGGGTGATAACCTGGTGAAATGAAGGTGACGATTGAGAGGTGGAAGAAGAGGGATTGTAACAGCAACTCTCGGCAGTAACTAATCAAACACTGTCAGGGGATTCCGGCTAACACTGAGCATCAGGAGGTACCAGGGAGCTATCCGCCTTGCATGGGTTCCCGAGGTGCAGAGGCTTGGGTCTCCTGGTGGCTGTTGGTGGCCGCAGGGCTAGCCCAACTCTCACTTGTGGGAGAAGCAATGCCCTACCCGGAGGTTCCCCTTTTACTGCATGATAAGCTCGTGCATCTGAGCAGTCTTGGGGACCCTGCTTAGGCAAGGACTATAGGTGTAAACAATCTGTTTACATGAATACCCCAGTTGGATAATTAAATTTAGTAAAATATGGCATTTCACAGTGTCAGAATGGAAAGCAGAGCGTGGTTCAAAAAAGTTTAGGGTCTTGGTTGATCAGTGAGCTTTAAATGAATCTTTAGATCATGCAATGGGTATTATATTTTAATTTGGTACACTCAATATCTGTGTGGCCCTATTGCTGTAACTTGTCAATGACAAATGAACTTTAAGTCAAATAAATTTGATTATCATTACAACTAAGATCAGCTTTTTTATTCAAGACCCTAGGTTTAAATCTTAGGGGATGCACAAGATAGTTGCCATCTAAATTCCATGTGTTGTGATTATCAAAATTCATCCCTTTGTGAGAAGAACATATAAGAACCTTATTTTAACTTGTAAAACATATTCTCTATGACATCTTCATTCTAAGCAAATCTCCTCATTAAATGAAGAGTAAAAAAAACTAAATATGTGTAAACACACTTCCATTTATGGGTCAGATATCACCATAAATTATTCATAAATCAAGACTGGATAATATAAAACTAAAAATAAACCCTTAAGTTAAAACCTATTAACAGGAAAACCTTGACAAAGTCATGTATGCCTGCTTACATAGAATATGTCCTTCATTCTGAATTTCATTTGGATAAGGGGCTTAATAGTTTGGTAAGATTGAATCACTTGACTTGGTGGAAAGCCGAACTGTGGAAGTCACATATCAGGAAATGGAGGGTGACAGTTCCTTTCTCTGTGCTGCCTACTGTCTCCCTGGAGTATTTTGTACCTGTAAACTCACTTTGCTTTGGATCTAACTGGTGGTGACCAGAGGCTGACCAGAACTCAGACCTCCTCTTCAGAATACCAAGAGCTCCACCCCCTGTGCTACTATGACCCCTTGAAGAATTCCATCACACCACACAGTGTAAAATAAAGTTTGGGAGTAATTCATCAGGGAAAAAAACATGTAAGTATGTACCTTCATCAGGCTGAGGTTAAAATTGTCCAAAATTTTTAATGCAGTAATGTAAACAAAACAAAGGTAACAAAGAACTGATAAAAATTATTGAAGTAGAATTAGATACAGGGGGAAGGAATGTATGCCTGCTTACATAGAATATGTCCTTCATTCTGAATAACATTTGGATAAGGGGCTTAATAGTTTGCTAAGAATGAATCACTTGACTTGGTGGAATACGCGAGCTGAATTATATCACTTATTTTCCAGGAAAACACCAGCTCTTTTATTGATCTACTAAATTCACCGACATATTTACTTTCATCATATTAAAAAAAATTTAATTCAACCAACCTATTTGCAATGATATATTTAAGAACAGTAGTGGGGATATATTAAGAAAAATTCTCTCGTTACGCAATAAAACACTTGAGTTCTGTGACACTCTTATTATCACAATTTGCTCCATAGCGTCCAATTTGAGACCTTTTCTCCTAATGTGAAGGATCTCCGGGTCGAAGTCACTTCTGTGGTTATGGTCCAAAAGGTGTTTGGCGAATAAGGAGGTGGGGTTGGAATTTTTTACACATCTAAGATGTTCGAGGGTCCGTGTCTGTATATTTCTCCCGGTTTTTCTAATGTAGACTGCACTACAATCACTGCATTTTAATTTGTACATAACGGATTCCGAGAATTTTTCCCGTCTGTCAGTAGTTTTGATCGGGTGAAGGGTGTGTAGAATGCTGTTATCAAGGAATTGGGAAGACGATTTGCTATTTTGTATGAAAGGAAACCGACCTACACCGATCATATAATCCCGAATGGCTCTTACCACCACTTTTCCCACAAACAGGCTGCCCTCCATTCAATGATCCATCGCCTCCTAAATATCCCATTCACCACCAAAAACTACAATATAGAACTCCTCAACATTAAAACCTTAGCCACAAACAAGGGCTATACACACTCTCTAGTCGACAAAATGATTTAGAAAAAACAAAGAAAAATAGCAACCAAACAAATCTACCAGCTAGAAGCTGCGAAAACCAACGATACCAGATGGTGTTCTCTGCCTTTTCTGGGCAGGATTTCAGAACCCTGAACTCGTAGCGAACACGTATACCACTAGGAATAATGGTTAAAATGATACCTTGATTGATAATCTGATAACCCGTCGGAAACGAGCTGTAACCCATTCCACTCTACTCTCTCCCGATTCCCAGCACCGTATCTAAATGGGTAGGTTACACTTTAGTGACAATCAATCTTATTAATTCTGTAAATAGGATTCCAAAAATAAGTATAAAATCTTTGTTAATAACCGTTTGCTCTTGGTGAATTGTTATTTAATTCTAAGTTAAAGTTGGACATTGCTTACAAAATTTGCATTTACCTGCTGCATTGTAACACTCCTGAGCGTATCTGCTTTTAAA
>WURS02079077.1:0-10241 GCA_011762765.2 Rhinocypha anisoptera | reverse complement strand
AGACCGTGTGTGTGAGAAATTCGAAATGCTTAACTGCGCGTGCGCTCCTCTCTCTCACTCTCTCTCATGCTTAAGAATAGAGGTGCGCATTTGGCCATCCTTCGGATGAACTGGTTGGATTAAAATAGATTCCTTAAATAAAACGTTTTAAAATCGAAAAATCACTTCCCTTGAAGGGAATCCCACTCACTATCGCTTCAAGTGAGTCACTTGCACTCACACCCAAGCACACACACGCACACATATTATGGATAACAAAATATCATATAAATCCTCATCGAAACTAGCGACGATCGAAGAGAAACAACCAGAAAGTTTAACAAGCGACGAAATCAAGTATCTTCTTTCAAATCATTCCCAATATGTTTGTTTGGCAGATGTCAGCAAGAACACTTCACGACTAAGCGAGGTATTTTAAAATATCTAAAAAATAATTTGTTCTTAATAATTATAAATATTATATTAGGTTTGGTCTACGTTCAAGTCGGTAGTGTTCAAAGATGCAGCAACAGGGTTTTTTGCCTGTCAAACTTGTTTTTGCAAAAACAACATAACAATCTACAAACCTGGAACTTCTAAATCTACTAGCAACATGTCTGCTCATATCAAGAGCAGGCACAGTTCCCAACTGAATCAAGAGTTATCTCAACCATCGATGAAGATTCTCAGTGTCACAAAGCTAAATGAGGAGTCTAAAAATTTACTGTGCAAGATAATAACTCTAATGATCTCAGCTGGAAATCGGCCAGCCAACTTAGTCAATGATCCATATTTTTTGTTGTATACAAAGACAATCGTTGAGTTCACTTTAAAGTTTGGCCGATTCAGTGTAACCGATGCTATTTGCCATCCCAAAACTATATCTCGTTATACTTCCACACTCAAATCGCAAGGTGAAAACGAATTAAAAGGAATGTTGAAAGGCTCTCCGGCTTATGGCTTGACATACGATCATTGGACCTCGTCAATCGTAAAATTAAACATTCTGTGCGTGACTTGCACGTTTATTGATGATAATGAGATCAAAACCAGAGTTTTGGATTTTACTCCTGTCGAGAACAAGACAAAAGCTCTTACGAAATCCACCGTTGAAAAAGTTTTAACCAACTACGGCATCGAAAAGGAATTGTGCTTCTCTACTACTGATAACGCTCTGGAGAACACGATGGATCCGTGGATCAGCTGTTTTGGTCACAACCAACACTTATTCTATAAGCATGCTTTTTATAGTGAAAAGCTTCACACTTATCTCGGATCGGGCAAGCCACTCGATGATCTGTTTTTCGCAACTTTCTTTCCGTTTAGCAATTTTGATGAGGAGGGCAAGAAGGAGATGAGTATGTTAATTTTTACTATTTTTGAATGCAAAAAAACTGTAAGTTAATTCATAATTAGTTAGCTTAAATGATATTAAACATATTATTTTAAGGTAAATTCGGCAAATCACTCATTTGTGAAGGTAACTTTGAAAAAAGAAATCCCATCCCGCTGGGACAGCGCCCTAGAGATGTTCGAATCCATTTATCAAAATTCTTCTTCATTTTCTAACTTGAACATCTCCTTGATCACAAAATTAATCAAGTTTTTAAACGCCTTTCGAGAAACTAGACTTAAACTTAGTTGCGAATCGCAACCAACTCTACCATACGTAGTGCCAAGTTTGCTATATCTAATTAAACATATTGAACTCACTGATTTGTTTATCAACAGCAGCGTTCGTCAACACTTTATAAATGTGTTTTATTTAAAAGTGGTCAACAAAATCAATCTTTTGCATTACGCCGCAGCTATCATATCACCATTCTCACTAACCTATTGGCTTAACAATTCTAAGGAATCCTTAGAATTCGAAACTTGCTTTGAAGAGTCAATCCAAACATTTACTTCAATTGATGCTTACTTAGAGTCAAAGTGCCAGTCGGAACTTCAGTCAAAGCTTACAACGAGCATTGAAGAGGTTCGAGCATCTATGCCATCAGAATCTATTGAAGCTCCATCATTTTTATTTGATGAATCGCCTATTGGTTCAACTGTTCAGCGGTCGATATGTATCGAAGAGGAGTTGCGCAATTACAAAGCAAACATTGAAAACATTACTAGTCAATTCTCATCAAATGATAAGACACTAACGATTTGGAATTCTCTATCTGGTCGATTTCCCAAACTATCTAAAGTTGCGAGAATTTTGTGCTGTATATCAGCATCAAATCAACCGGTCGAACAGTCATTCTCTGGTTGCCCACTAGTGCTCACTAAGAAAGCCTCAAGACTTACTGGGCAAAATCTATCAAACAAACTGTTCGTAAAGAGTAATTGTGACATTCTTCTTAGTGAACTGCTTAAGCAGTTACATCTGGATTCTTCTAGTAGCTTTGTCGAAAACCTTAACAAACAATTAAGCATCAAAAAAAAGAAAAATTTGTCTAAAGTAGTGGATTTAATCAACTTAAGTGAAGAAATAGAAGAGGAATGCGAACATGAAATAGAAGAAGAAGAAGAAAATTCTGAGCTGGTTGAGTTATATTTTTATCACCAATCAGATTCTGAATCAGAGGACTTTGACACAAGTGGAGAAAAATTATAAAATTCTTCTTTGTTTTGTATATACAAATATATTTTGTAAAGTTTTAGTTTTTTTGTTGACATTAAAAAATCGTTAGCGAGTTTTAGCTCTAAATGAAGTAGTTTATTTTAATTCTAGTGATTTGTTATTACTCTAAATATTTCGGATCGGATATCGGATATCTTCAGATCGGATCGGATCGGATGATCAAATTTTTCAACATGCACACCTCTAGTGTCCAGTGCACACTTACTGCGTGTAAGCTGGCATGTTTGCCACTCGTCTCTCACCGTTTGAACTCTTCTGTAACTTTTTGTGACAGTAATGTGGTTGTAATTAGTAGTGATTATAATTAAGCGTCGCTAATATTCAATATTAATAATCAATACTTTTTACGTAGTCATCTATTTTCGAAGTACCAGCAATCACTCGATCAACTCAACCACTCTCAGGCGATTGAAGGTGCTCGACGTAGCGGCGATCAAGTCGTTGGCGATTTCTAAGTCAAAAAAGACGTTTGACTTCGTGCCTATGGAGACTATGAAGAGGTTACAACTGACATTTACATCGACATCGAAAAGCGCTCGATGAGTCGATGACTACTCGAGCATGGACAAGTTGCCACTGTCCGAGTCACTTGATCAAGTTATGAGTAAGTCATTAATATATGTTAACTATTTTAGATTACTAATAGAATTTTATTTTAAGAGTTGTTTCTAGGGCTAAATCAAAGAAACCTCAAAACGTTTGCGCAACAAGAGTAAGCTAGCTGGCAATGGCGTAGCCGTGCCGTGGGGGTGGCAAGCGAGTTCGACGAGAGCGTGTGTCGACTTCGAGCACTGATTCAAACGAAGCTTTCGAGGAGAAAAATCAAGACATTGATAATTGTGGTTATATATAATTTATAATTAATTAACTTACGCTTGTTTTTACTTAAATTTGTAAAATTATTACTAATTTTGTAATAAGCTATTGCAGTAATTATAATAAAGCATTAAAATTAATTATAAAACCCTAATTATAAATTTTTGATCTGAAAACCTAGATGAAACCACGCTGAAAAAAAATTTACTATTCAGCTGATTAAAAGTGTACTTTTAATTTGCTTTATTAATCTACTTAAAAGTTAGTAGAAAGTAAGCTGAGACTCAGTAACTTAAAAGTTAACTTTTCAGCCATATGCCCTACCAGGGAGTGTGACTAGAGTTGCAAATAAATGAGAAATTCACGAGAAAACTACGTGACAATTCAACGACTTTTCTATTACAAAAGACAAGTGACTAAGCAATACAAGCAATCCGAAGCCAGCCAGTCAAGTTTATGAGTAAAATACATTTTTGTGAATGGTTTATTTTTATATCGAGTTTTATTCGCAACTCTTCCTGTGACACCAAACAATGGCAAAGTGGCGAGCAATAGAATTTTGGGTGTTGCGCTATCCCAGTTAGTTGTTTGACCAAGGTCTCATTTGAAACTAGTTAGCTAACTATGCAACACACACATACACTAAAAAATAAAAATTCGTAATTTTGCAAATTTCAAAGTACCACCAAAATTTTGCGAATTTAAAATTCATAAATATTATTAATTTTACAAATTTTAAATTTGCTAAATTGTAGTGGTACTTTTAAATTTTTGATTTCACAAATTTTATACAAATAAATTCTTAAATTTTCAAATTTATTTTTCACAAATTCGTAATTTTGCAAATTCTAAATTCATAGAAAATTTTTAATTAGCGAAATCACGAATTCTTATAGTTTTTAGTGTGCACAAACATACAAAATATGTGTATTTTGTGTTAACGCAACAGTGTCAGTATAACTAAGGTGTGCTTTTTGCACTGTTAAAAATACTGCCTTGTTATAATCTGACATTGAGCACGTTTCTGGTTATAACTTTACAATTTCAAAAATACCAGTTTTTAAGGTGACTTTTAAGAAAAGTTGGATTATATAACCTCACAATTTCAAAAAAATCAGTTTATAAGCGTTGATTTTTTAAAATGTCTTCGACTATCAAAGCTGACTATTGGTCAATTGGAGCTACGATCTATTTTATGTTTCATGCGCAATATCCACTTTTTAACGTTTCTTCTCAGCTTATTCTCAATCGTCTGATGAATGATATGTTTCTGGATAGAATTGGCATGGTGGAGTTTAAACCTGATGTGTACTATCGCTCGGTGGCAGACAAAATTCTTCCACCATACAATCCGACAATCTCCTCTTTTGTGCAAAATATGTTGAGCAATCTGCTTCAAGTTGATCCATTCAAACGATGTTTGCCTCAAAGTGAGCAAGTGGAAAATTGGATCCAACCAAAAGAAATGAAGAAACTTGGTTCAATAGATTTCCAAAGAGAGAATATTTTGCCCAAGATTGAATCAGGTGACAAGTCGAAAATGATGTAAGTGCCCAAATGTTTTAATTTTTTTGCCCCATCAACTGACTTGATTGAGTTTGAACAAAATTTGATTAAAAATAAAAATGAGATTGATCGATCTGAGGTATCGTTTTACATTGGATCAAAAGTGGATCATCCTAAGATAGGTGAAGATAATTTTTCTGATTTGCTCGATAAGTCTAACGAGGGTGAAAGAAGCTCGATTGCCACTATCAAAACTTCTAGCTTAGAGCATGTTGAAAGTTAGAAAGATTTTGCTTACTGAAGCCATTGACTTGTTGGATGAAAATCCAATTTTAAACAACGCGTCTCAACAAGCTTTGGTTAATAATAATAATAAATGGTAATATAAATCATGTCTTTAGATTGAAAATTTAATTATTTATTTACAGTTGCAATTGTTGCGTTATCCAGTAAAGATGCAATTGCATTATTGCCTGACATTTTCTGTTATGAACTGCAATATTACTTTCAATTACATTCCATATATATTATAAGTTCAAGTTATAAAAATTTATATTTTTTATAATTAAAACAATTTTAGAATTTAAAATTTAAAAATAAATAAATTTAATTAAAACCAACTTAATGTGCTTTATTATGTTGTATTAACAAATTTACTTAACTATTGACATGCCTATTTATATGTCAATAATTATAACTTAGTGATAAGATTGACAAAATTGTTGGTCTTACAACTATCTCCTATATTGGTTAGCTTGGAAAGCCTACAAACTTCTTCTTACACACCTTCTTGCTTCTCTTGTCTACTTTGGTCAGTTTTCGATTGGCCATTATGATTACATGTCAACACAAAAGACTAGGCGTGCTTGAGTGTGAGTTTGAGATAAGAGAGAGAAAGAGAAAGAGAGAAACGGAAAAGGTGGGGAAAAGTAAATGATAATGATAGATGTGCGTGTCAGGGGTGCGAAAGATTGAGGATGAGATAGAAAACTAGTTACCAGTTGCTATAGTAGCTTTGCTTGAGTGCGAAAGAAGACTAACACACACACAGACACTGATCATCAACATAAATCATGTTTGGCAGGTTTGCAACTTTGTATCAACTTGTTGGAGGCATGATTTGTGGTTTATATCAATATTTACAAGAAGGCCGACGCTAAAGAAGGGTCTGTCTCTTGTAAAAAAACGCTGGCAAAGCAGCTAAACTCGAGTTATCCTAATTCGAAGATATATGTAAAAAAATTGAACTAAATTGTATGAGAATTGCAAAAGTTAGAAAGTTCTAAGCAAATTGAATAAAAATCTGAAGAGTTATGCACAACATTTGAATCGAATGGAAATCAAATTTGAATTATAACCCAGAATGTAAGATTTGAATTGGTTAAAAATTCGAATCACAACAGTGAAAGTTAGATTCGAATTGGTTATAAATTCGAATCACAACAACAATAGTTGGATTCGAATCGGTTAAACACAGTGGAAGTAGCGTAACTGTTACAGTGCAAAATGACAAAATGTCAAAACATAAAGTTTTCTATTTTTAGAATAGAGCATAGAAAACCACCAAATTTTGTATTTGACATTAATATAACAAGAGATTTGTAGATTTGTACAAGAGAGCTAACGCTAAAACGGCATTTGCCTCTTGTACAAAAAACGGCGGCAAAGCAACAAAATATAAACTCGAGTTATCATAATTCGAATTTGAATGTAAAAAACTTGAATCGAATTTAGTAAGAATTGCAAAAATTCGAAAGTTCAAAGCAAATTGATTGAGAATCCGAAAAGTTATGTCCAACATTCGAACCAGTCTAATAGTAATCAATCTAATTGGGTTGGCTTCAAGTACAAGTGAGAGAATTTGAGTGGCTACTATGTCAAATCTCACTCTAAATCAATGTGTCTCTTAGGACACAGATTCACCCAAATAATAAAATATTATTTATTTAATTAAGTAATAAATAATAATAACAAACTGTAACTTCTGATTAATTAATCGCACCACTAATAGAGAAAACATATTTTGTGCATCTTAAAATTAAAATTATTTACAAAAAACAATTTTAATTTGTTAAAAGTTGTCTTTTATTAAACAAAAAAATATTACCTATTTTTTATATTAATAAATGAATTAATTAAGTTTATATATATTCATTATATTGTTTGTCTAAATAAGTCACATCAAATATCCGTAACATCAACATTGTGAGTGTGTGTAAGTGACATTATAATTCAAAGTGTGTTAGCAAGTTAGTGATTTATTGACAACCCGGGGCAAGCGAGTCCAGAAACTGAGAGACTAAATTGATTTCAATAAACTTAGATCTCAAGTTAGCCGGTTTGGGATGATTGCGAAAAAAGGAATGACCCAAAGCACGGGATGTGCAAAGACGACGCGATGGATTCCACTGGAGCAGACAGTCAATTAGATGAATAGCCTGATAGGATTGAACTGCTGGGTAGAGTTTTTCCCGCAGTTGACGCGGTTGGTTTGCTGGCAGATTGTTGAGCATCCCTTGAGAAAACAAAAATCACAAATTAACACCAAAATAAAAACATATGCATATTTTTTTATTTAAAATAAATATTTTACAATAAAGCTAAAACGCGGTCTGCCTTTTGTAAAAAAAACGGCAGCATAACTCACGAAATCAAACTCGAGTTTTTTTAATTCGAAAAAATATGCAAAAAATTGAATCAAATTAATTTAAGTATTCAAATCACAATCACAGTGAAATCAAGATTTAAATTGGTGATAAATTCCAATCACAACAGGGAAAGTTAAAACGTCCTCAAGGAGCACTTTCAAAGTACACAGGCACACTAAAAAATAATAATTTTCGCGGGTTTCAAAGTGCCACTGCAATTTTGCAAATTTAAAATTTAAAAAAATATTAAATTTACAAATTCTATATTTTACAAATTTTAAATTTGCAATATCACAAATTTGTAAATTGAATAATTTTAACAAATTTTAAATTTGCAATTTTGCAAAATTATGCTGGTAATTCAAAATTCAAAGTTAATTTTAAATTGCCGAATCCACAAATTCATATTTTTTAGTGTGGGAGAATTAATGCATATGAGAAGAGGACCTGCGGAAACAAAAACCGATGCGATGCATGTGCCTTCCTACTCGGATAGACACTGGCCGCACTGCTACCCAGTAGTGAGAAAACAGACGAGTGGCGTCTGCCAAGAGAAGTGCAGTGTGAGGTAGACTGATCAGTCGAGAAAGCCCGCGAGGGGTTCTCAACTTCGGTTTGGACTTGCTATTGCCAAGCATAAGCTGAGACGTAATCACGTGCCAGCTATTGCCAAGCATAAGCTGAGACGTAATCACGTGCAAGCTATTTCCAAGCATGAGCTAAAACGTGATCACGAGCCGGCTATAATGATCAAGAATTTTACAAGAGGGCGGGTGTTAAAACGCCGTTTGCTTCTTGTAAAAAAGATAATAAAGCCATTGAGGTTAAACTCGTGTTATCACAATTCGAATGATTATGCAAAAAAATCAAATTAAATTGAAGAAGAATTTTAAGATTTATAAACAAAATTTACACCGAATTGGAATAAGATTCAAATCATAACACAAAAAGTCCGATTTGAATCGGTTAAGAATTCGAATCATAACACAGAATGTTAGATATGAATCGGTTAAAGATTCGAATCATAACAACAAAAGTGGACTTTAAATCTGTTAAGCACAGTGGAATTAACTTAAATCTCACAATACAAAAACGTAGGTGACAGAATACCAAAAATAACAAAACATAGAACATAGAAATCTACAACTATATTATTCATTAATATAATAAGGGATAGTCATAGTACCGGATCAGAATGTAAGAAGTAATTTGCCATCAAAATCACACTTTTATGTTCAAACGCTAAGGTTGCAAGCTACTGCAACGAAAGATTATTCCTAATAGTTTAGATGGTTTAGCTTTCACCTCGCTTAGATTGTCCTCGACAATTAATCCTTTCGCTCCCAAAAGCGCTATCGGGACGTATGAGTCCCACTCATTCAATTACCAATATAAGGCTTATCTTATACTGATTATCTTTAGAATCAAAAGGGTTAATCAATAAGACTTTACCTTGAGCAAATGGCAAAGCACGAGCAGTAGGCCAGTTGTCCATAGTAATTGAGCCACACAGTTTAGAAAGTTTAGCAATTTGCGATTGCTCCGAGTGAGATCGAATCAGTGGTTTACGGGTGAAGATTTCGGCAATCACCAAGCCAACGCTCCACATGTCCACCGAGGTGTTGTATTGAGTTGCGCCGAGCATGATTTCCGGTGCTCGGTACCACAGTGTCATCACATGTGGAGTGTAATCCTGAATGAATGTATAAAATATTTATATAAACACAAAATAGCGATCAATATAGCTCGCATTCAGTGCATGTTTTGTTTTACGTGATTTATAAACAATTGGTATTTCTATTAATTTCAATTACTTTCAAGTTTTGTAAAATTATTGGCGCGAGTTAAATTATTGACTGTAATGTAATAAAGTAAACAAATCTAACTTGATCCAATAATTTTACAAAACTTTAAAGTAAGAAATTAACAAAAATACCGAATATCTACATACTACTTGAAACGAAAAACGCATTAAAAACGAGCTATAGTGATCAAGATGGTTTGAAACGTGTTGTTTATTTAAATTGACCGGCTAATTTGGCAAACGGTCAAAATGTCACTTTGCCTAGGCCAAGTTGCATTTTTAAATTTATCTTAATTCTATTTTACTCAACTTAGGTTAAGTAGTACTTAAAAGATAAAATTTAAAAATGCAACTTGATCTAAGCAGAATGTTACTTGGCCTAGACAAAGTGACACTTTGCCGGGTTGTCTACTTGGCCGGTAACATAAATATACTTTAGAATTTTTAAATTTATTTAAAAACATTATTTTTGAGAGATTAGAATAGAAAATTAGATTGGAAAATTAAATGTTAATATATTAACACTATGTCATTTTTGCAAAATTTGTTTCCCATTTGTTCTCATAGTGATAATATAATAGAATTGCCCTAGGGAACAATAATTGACTATCGAAAAATCGTTGTCATCTCTATTTTTTGAGATATTGAGCATTATCTGATAAACCGGTTTTTGTCCAATTTCTCGTCACTTATTTATCCGATTGATATATATATATTACCATCAAAACCCGAATCTCGTCAAAACCAGAGTTGCCTAAGCAAAACGTCACGTTTTTTATTTTTTTGTGCACAACTTGGGTTTTGCCTAGCCGATTCGCGATTTGACTAGTCATTTCGGGTTTTGCCATGCCCAAAA
>WURS02079066.1:0-10242 GCA_011762765.2 Rhinocypha anisoptera | reverse complement strand
AGAGCTAGCACTTGATAGGAAAGGATGGAGGGCTGCAGTCAACCAATCTTCGGATTGAAGTACTGATGATGATGATAATATATATATATATATACAGATTTGAAGGGACGTGCACCAAGCACAGTGTGGCAAGACCACAAATGCTTGGCGGAATGGTAATCCAATATTCCAAGTTCAAGTCTATAAGTTGGTAAGAGAAATGTTTTGACCCGTCGAATTGTGACGCAGTTCTGACGTGTGAGCGCTCTATACCAGCCCCGCTGGACACGCGCTATGATGCTGCAGGGAATAATGGCGTAGCAGCAATCACTTATAAAATCCACTGAATTGTCAATATGCATAAAAATCACAATCCGCATTTCAATCCCATGACATCATCATCATCGGGTGCATCATTGACCAATTATCAGGTCGGTGATGCACCTTGATGATGATGATGCCATAGCCTTGAAATCCGGATTGTGCTTTTTATATATTTTGACCACTCAGTGGAATTTATAAGTGATTGTTGCGCTATTAAATGGAATTCCATAAAGCGAAACAAGAACTAAATGCGCATATTGATGCGGGGAGAGAGCTCAAATTTTGGAGCAATATTAATTCTACAATTTTAATCGATTTTGATTTTGAAAAATATATTCCCGATATATTGGTAAGTACTTTTTATATTGTAATAATTAAACAAAGATTTCTTGGTGAATAAATTAATAATGGGGGAGCGGTGGTAGCCTAGTGGTAGCGTGCTGGACTACGGAACTGAAGGTTCCGGAAGTCGCCGGTTCGAGCCCCGGTGATGACGAAATTTTTCTCGTCTCGAAAATGCACAACTTCGATACACGCAACCTCTGGTGGAAGGTAGCAGTTTCACCAGTAGGCACTGATGGCGCAGATCAAGAGGATCCCGGCATCAACTGCCATAGCTGCGGGCGAGAGTGAAGTTCACGGAATCGGGCGCAGTACTGCGATGTGGAAGGCGATGGGGAAACCACCACATTAAATATTTCCCTAGAAAGTGCAGCCCTGCATTCACATATCGTGATGGCATTGAGGGCTGCAGTCAACCAATCTTCGGATTGTAGTACTGATGATGATGAATATTATAATACGTTTATAAATATACCATTTAAATAATACGGATCAAGGAAATTAAATTTTAAATATAATTTTATTAACCAGAACTTCTTCCCACCAGCATATGAATCGCGCTTATTAACACACATTATCTCAAAGCTGAGTTTGTTTAATTAAATTCCACACTATTACATTTCTGTGGAGAAATATGGTAAAACCTCAAGAGAATACTAAATATTAAATAGATGCGATACTTTTCAAAATGAAAACGTCTTCTTATTAGCGGATCTCGGTCATACGACATGGCGAAATTAAATCAATATATCTTCCCAAAACTTAAAGCGCTACACAAAACATTTTAAATGATAAATGTACGAAACTGTGATTAATCGAATGCTCGCTATGATTTTGATATCACGTACGTATAAACTCAAAATGGACTCGGAGGTGGAAGAACTTATATCTGACGGCTGTCTCGCGGTACTTCCGAGTCTCGACCACAGAACCGGTTCCTGGACTGCATCACCTTGGAAAAACAAAATATAAGAGTCGACCATCGCCGGTGCCTCGCCGAACCCGTTCTTTGTCCCAGATATCCCAGAGAATTGCCAATTCAAACACAGATAATATTTTCAAAGTAACAATAAATGTGTGTGCCGACTCTCCAACACCCTCATGAGGGAGGCTGGGTCAAAATGAAAACACCTCGATAAAAATGAATCGTCCGTGGAAAATTCATCCAAGTCGCGGTCCTAACGCAGAATTTCCACTCTCCCCGAGGTGAAATATTTTGCGCTGAACTAACTTGGAAGGCTCGGGTGTCCTAGATTAATCAATCGTGTCGGCAAAACCGGATTGTGTGGGATTCTGTTTGAGATGTTTCTGAATATTCATAATTTAAACAGTTGTACTTACGTAGAAATCACTACTTTTCTGTAATAACACTTATGAGTAATTTCCATCCCACTCTATTAATTTCTACTAATATCAGCCCTGGAAGGAATCCTGAAAGGCGTCCCCTAAAACTGTTTGGAGGGCTGTCTGCAGCACTTCCTGAATCGAATTTTACTCATCAAACAGAGTACAGTCCTTCAGCAATTTGAAGATGATTGATTTTAATTCGTGACATGAACAAAATTTCTGCAGTGGCAAAGCAGGAGACTAAAGCATTCGGCAGTGGCGAAGCAGGAAGCCCGAGAGCATTTCACCCAGATATTTCGCCGGGAAAACACCAGATAATACATCAGGAGACTAAAGTTTAAAAGTCATTCCAATACCAGAACCACGAAATAACGGAGCGCACTAAGATTCGGGTGGATTTCCAGTGTTGACTAAGTATTTCTACTTCTTCTTCTAAGCATTACACAGCAAACCTCCGCAAGGGCGTGTGGCAGGGGGTGAGCCACCACCAAAAATTCAAATTCACTCCCAAATGCAAATGCTAAAAGATATTTGCACTCAAAATGAATCAACCTGCATGCAAAATAAAATTGCAGGACATCATCCACAACATGCGGGACAATGTTAGACTTCTCACTACAAACATGCATGAAAACAAATACAAAGACCGTCAAAATATATGCAAGGTCCAAACGGATGATCTTCCCCAAATTAAATCATCAACATACTTTCACGCATGATTAACTCCTTTACCTGTGGGGACAATGAAGTCGTTTCGCGACCCTAATGGGCTGTAGGGAGGTAAGGAGGAAGTGACCTCACTCGCGAGTGGGTAGTTAGGGGGTGGGGATTAAGTGCGGGGCAGGAAGATAAGGTGGGTCACGCATTGAGTGCTTATGGCTTTTTCAGAAAGTCTCGCAATCGGGACGGGTGAATTTTAATCCAACGGGCGAAACCGTTGGGAATATTGAATCCTGTGAACGGCCAATTTGGTCCGCATAAATCGTTACAATACTACTCCACCACAAAAACACATCGAAAATTCAGCCGCTTTACTAACACTCGATCTAAATCTAGGACGTCTAAGTATACTCAACACCAAGTAAGACACATGCCACCGCACGCGGTCGGGGGCGACCCACCACCAAGCATACACTCCACCACGCAAATCGTTTCACAATAAAAATACTTATCATGCAGAAACAAAGTACAATAACATTTAATATATAATAAAGGAAACGAGAGAAAATATGCAGGGTGAAAATAAACGCTACTCTTCCTAGGGATCCCTAGGACCTAGTTTATTCTGATCTATAATGGTAATCGTAGTAGTATTTTGGTTTATAGGGTTCTTCGACGGCTATGGTCATTTCGCACCTCTTCAATACATGGAAAAACTCATCTGAACAAATACAACATCCATGCCCTGGCAGGGATTCGAACCCGCAACCTTTGGGTTAGCCGACGAGCACGCTACCCACCAGGCTACCTCTAATGGTTCGGGGAAAAAATGACATTTTAAATCTATTTTCTCTACAATCTATCTCCTTGATTTTCCGGGCGTGATATGATCTACAATAGAATGACGGGGTTTTCAATATACATTTAACCTCCTCATTGAAGTAATCTGCTTCAAATTTAAACAATAAATTTTCCTATATTTCAGCCAACGAGTGGCTCCCAGTCTAATTCCTCCAATAACTTTGTTACACTGCTACGTTGATCATAACAGCATTTAGCAAATCTGCATTTACGACTCGCATTCCTTGCTAGCGCCTTTCATCGTTTGTATAGTTCAATTACTTCGTTATTTTCCTTATTAGAATCCCCCCGGCGTGCTCTCTTCATTTTCGCGTGGTATTCCCTTTGACGTTTTAAAGCTTTACGTACTTCTGCATTGTACCATCTAGGTAAGGGGCTTTCTCTTTTAAGTTTAACTGGTATGTATTTTTCTATTGTGGGCCGTATTACATCAAGGAATCCGTTCCATAAATTTTAGGCGCTTTTTTTATGCAAGTTCCCTTGAATGATTTAAACGATTTGCGCAACTCGCGCTTTAAACTGTCGAAATCTGCGTGATTGTACAGGTATACCTTTCTTTTAGGCTTCTCCTTTTCCCTAGTTGTCATATTAAATCTAACATTCACTATACTTTGGTTTCTTATTCCGTCAAGAGTTGAAACGTTTATTGCATCGTCGGGTAGATTGGTTGCTAATAAATCGAGTAAATGATTACCTCTAGTCGTTGTCTTTACTAACTGATGCAACGAGTTCGAGTTAAACATGTGTATAAGTGATTCGCATAACTCATTATCCTTGCCCCCTCTTTAGAAACTGCAACTATTCCAGTCTATGGAGGGAAGATTGAAATCCCCCCCCCCCCCAATTATCATATTTCGCATCTTATTCTGGGAGTTTATAAATGTTAATTCTCTTTCTAGTTCTAAAATGGACATAAGATCGGCATCGGGAGGTCTATAGTATGCTCAGATATAAACTCTCTTTGACCTAGGATTTTTATGAGGCACCAGATGCTTTCTATCTTGGTCTCTGAGAAGTTTTCCAAGAAATCTTGAAGTCTCAAGAAGTAGGATTCCCTCACTTCCCACTCTCTGACGGCTCCGCCTTGGTGGTGCCCTAGGGGTGGGGGTAGGTACTGCGTCGGTGCTATCGCCCGATAGCACCGAGTATCTGTTTTTTAAGGGAATAGGATCCACCTCCGCGGATGCCAATTCCCGTCGCAGCTTCATCTTCCCACCTTTTCCCCTAGAAATGACCCTCCAGTCGTCCGATTGACTCGGTAGTGTCACTCTTTCATCAAGGGATTCCATTTTGGGTAGTTCCTCGATTACCCAGCCGCTCGCAAACGGGCGAACCCGTGAGGATCTCTTAGTGCGACGGGCTTTATATTTCCTATACTTCGTTTCATCCCTCTCTGGATGTAAAACCATGCTCTCAAACATGAACCGGAGCCCCAATACCAACCTTTCCAACGTGGCGGTACGAGGCCTTAGAGCTGTTTTTTTTACATTTCCGTGTTTTTACATTCACCAGCGTTTTTAAGCATGGGGACCGGGGACCTAGAGGATTCCACCCTAATTTAATTGAAAATTCCTCAAGAAAAGACATCTATATTCACTTTATACAACTTTTTGATATGCGGTACTTGGAACTATGAAAACTTTGCGTTACAAAGGAACACCTACTTTCAAATAGTCCAGTATCTATTCAATTTTTAAAAATAAATAAATAAGTAGAGTAAAATCAAACACTAACCAATAACCAATCCACGTAACGGCACACACTACTTACAGCCCCGAAAAAAATATATATATACACCTGGTACCACACAAACTAATAGGAGAACAACACAAGGACTAAATACGAAGCACTAAAGAACTACGTATATTGCAGCCTACAACACAAAGAATTACCAAGTAAAACTAAATAAAACCAAAAATCAACTGTAAGCTAACACACACCACTTAAACGCACTAAAGTATGCAAACAGGCACTCAAGCGTAGGCGAACAATAAGCAGGGAAGGAAAGTAGCTTAGCTCCCAGGAGCGTGAGTCACGGACGTCCATACCCTTCGACGATTAGGTCAAGACTCGCATTATGTTTCTTTTCTTCGCCCTCTTAACTTTAAAGGTCTTTCTTAACTTCACAGGAGTGAAATTTGGTGGGGAACACGTTAAATCAGTCAGATTCGCCGACGACCAAGCCATAGTTAGTAATTCAGCCAAAGGACTGCAGATCTTGTTGAATGCATTACAAGACCAGTGTCAGAAGTTTGGAATGAAACTTAATAGTAAGAAAAGAAGAAGTAATGAGATTTTCGAGAAGTAAGAAGGCTAGACCAAATATCAAGCTGGAAGGGAATAAATTAGAACAGGTAGAAATATTCACTTATTTGGGAAGCATCATAGAGGAAAATGGGCGTAGTGCCACGGATATTAGACGAAGAATTTCATTAGCAAAAGAGGCCTTTGCGAAAAGGAAAGAGTTAATGAGAGGGACCCTAAATAAAGATCCGAAGAAAATATTAATGAAAACCCTAATGTAGAGCGTGGCACTATATGGATCCGAAACGTGGTTCATGAGAAAGGATGATGAGCATAGATTGGAGACTTTTGAGATGTGGGTTTGGCGACGGATGGAGAAGGTGAGGTGGACAGAGAGGAAAAACGATTGAAGAAGTTTTGAGAATGGTAAGAGAGGGGAGGCGTTTGCTGCGAGAGATCCAAAAAAGACAGGAAAGGTGGATGGAAGGGATACTCAAAGGCAATGGGTCGTTGAAGGCTGTAATAGAGGGTAGAATGTTGGGCAAGCAGGGTAGGAGTAGGAAGAGAGAATAGGGATTTTGGACAGAATGACAGGGGGGCAGGAAGTATGCAGATTTGAAGAGGGATTAAAGTTAGATGCTACGTAGCCAACCTAAGCTAATGGTCATCAAAAACCTACCTTAACCGGTAGTTACCCTTCATCATCATCATATCTTCAATATAGCTACGTAGGTCATTTTAGATACTATTAATTTCAACGCGACGAAGGCTGATGTCGATGGTCTTCACAAACATTGATCAAATTTCAAGAGGACAATGACAAATTATGAGTCGCTTAATCGTTCAAATTCATCGTTGAGGTCGTGGTAGCCCAGCTGGTAGAGCACTTTACCACCTAACAGAGGTCAGGGGTTCGTGTCCAGGTGACGCCTCTGGACATCTCTTAAAACACTATGAGTGATTTTCTGGGTACGAGGTATTTCCAGGGAAACCGCAGGTGGCACACGAAAAGGCCCCCTACACCGTTGAGTTTAGTATTGGGTCAGCTCTATCTCCAACTTGTCAAACCTTGAATAATGTTGTATGAATCGTCCAAAATTCATGAGTTGCACTCAAAATTATAAACGGTAAATGCTTCCCTTCTCTTCCTCCCTATCAAGTTTTCACTCGTGCGCTTCAGTGTTTCAGCCCATTAATTGAAGTTACTTATGGAGCATATAGGTAGGAATTCAAAACATGTTAGGTAACACCCTTGGCTACCGAAAAGACCATCAGTAAGGCCTCCTTCGGATGATCTTCTTCAATATGAACACGACCAGAGATAAATCACTTGAACAATTAATAACAGGTAATATGACCCAAACATTCTTATCCTCAAAGCTGTTTGAGCATTACAGAACCTCGCGTATAAGATAATAAAAACACGTTGCTTGCGTAAATTACCATAAAAACACCGATGGTTATCGAGAACATCTGAAAAACTCATCAACGCAACAGCAACTCAATCCTGAAATATACGGATGGAACTAGTGGAAGAGAATAACACCATCCAATACATTCTAGGTTGTCCCTACAATATGAAAACGTGAAAGATTTCGGAACTTTTTAAAGGGACCATGTATATCATGGAAATGTATATTAATTAAGCCTAATAAATTCACCGGAATTAGCCGCTAGGAAGTACGATAATGGCTGCTGGGACGATATCCATATATATAAAACCGGTTTCATAAATGTTAAATAGGAAAGGGTGGAGGGCTGCAGTCAACCAATCTTTGGATGGAAGTACTGATTATCAACTGTTACATATTTCGTTACATAATTTGTTGCATATCGTTTGTCGATACTTCGCCCTCCAGGTGAATGTGGTGAGTTTCTAGAAGGTAGAACGAAACCTTGAATCTGTTGCTTAGTCAGGATATCCAAGCAATTTTTCTTCACTATAGGGGCACACACATCTATTCATATATTCATTCATTCGCATTCATATGGCTGCACATATATATTTAGTGGCACATATATGGATAAGATAAATTTTACATTGAGTTTGTGGCCATGAAAGTTTACGCTGTAATCCTTTGAAGCTGTAGCTATGATTTCTGAAAAACTGCCCTATTACAGAACGTCGAAAGCAATTATGCGCGCTAGTGAAAGTGAGCGTTCTCAAAGAAGCTTTTCTAAAATTCGTCACATACTGGTGCTTAAAATGTTCGTGGGAAAGAAGTGAATGAGAGAAAACCCGTCTGTGTCATATCAAATGGAGACATCGCATGAATTCCATGTAACACGAAACAAAAGACAAGGAAAAACACTAATTCCCCATGGAAATAAGGTAATAAACTAAAAGTTACCAAGTTTAAATTGAGTAGTTTTATTTTAGAAGCAGAAACGTTTAGAATTCCGTCAAAATTTAGCTGTGTCCATAAAGCCATCAGCACGATTATGCAAGGGGAGCCCTGGTTGGCCCATTAAGCACACCATATACTTACTCTTTGCTATCCATATACTCTGCCAACAGCTGTCATTGTTTCCGTCGAAGGCTACTCTATCGATTACGTTTGACATCTAGATTCTCCTCCAACTCACACACTGCATAGGATTCCAAAGGACAGGTTCCACTTTAACAGTCTGCCAACGGTAGGAATCTATTTCAGGGGCTCAAGCATTCGTCATCGCTTCAGTCAATCGATGACAGGAAGAAAGGGAGTTTGCGCTGTTCCCGTCGACGAAAAATTAAGAATGAAGAACGGAGGTGAGCGGAAAAGCAATGCCGGAAGGGAAGTGTGTAACAGTAATCAAAAATGTTTCCGCCTATTTTCTCTAATTGCTCCCGGAAAGATAAAACTTTCGTTTTCTACCAGGTAGCCCAAATTCTTAAATGCCCCTTTACACTTATTAGCTTTCTCCTCACTGTTTCAAGCTGTTCTTCCTTTCTATAAGTGGTATAGCAGTAGGAAAGCAATAATAATAGCATTCTTAAGATGATACGAGTTTTTTTCAGACACTACAGGTAAAGATATGATGCATGAGAATTCTATCGATTATAAACGTTTCCTTAATTTCTTAGTACCAAAATTTCGCAATTTCGCAAGTATGTCCTAGTATCCGAGATCGTGAGGTAAGAAACGTTTTCAGCTATACAGAAATTGATACATAGAATCAGTGAGATACTTAGAGAGTTATGTTTTCCAATGGGTAAGAAATAGACATTTAAGTTTCAATTCGTACCTGATCTAATAAAATACAAAAGACCGTATTCCACACTGCCATTTCAATCGATTAGATTTATTCCGATCGCTCAAACCCACGACCATTAAGGTATTCCACAAAAGGGTTAAAATTCCAACGATTGGTAAAAATATATTTTGAACTACGGCAAAATGCATGGTTGGAAAAAAATGAACATCTATTCCCGCAAAGAAATTATGAAACCTGATTGACTCCTGCGCCCAATCGTTCGCTCCCAATCGCAAGATAAAATAACGTTTCCCATTCGCCGGGGGAGGGAGCAATCTCAATCGTAACCTTTCCACTAATTCCACTGTTCGATTATTCGGAGAGATCGCAATCGTCTAGTCTAATACAGTTACTCATGCCGTGGTGACTCCCAACCATGTTCTTGGATCCTAAGTCATCGACCGACGTCCAGGGTCGTAGGCGACCCCTGTGAAAGGTTCGTTCGACTCCCAAAGGGACCTCGACCCACAGGTTAAGAACCTCTGGTCTAGTGGAATATAAGTATCAGAATTCAAAACAATTGGGATGATATGTTGGAGACTTATCTCACTTCCATTTCCTCTCGCCCACGGGAAAGTCAGGTAAGGCCAGTACGAGTAAACCCCAGGACGTTAAGGACATGGTATGGACATCGTAACTGGAAATAGTGGTGTCTTCAGTTTTTTTTGTCGAAACCTCCCATGTCCACCGATCAAAAATGAAAACGAAAAATAAAAAATTGAATGCTAAAATAATCCTATCGCGCAGAAATTATTTTCATATTACCTTTAGAAAAACGCCAATATATGAATTGCACTTTTAAGAACGCAAACAGTAAGATTGAGAGTCGAGGAGCGATTGGACGGTGCGTGGAATTGCCATTTCATCAAGCACGCCCTTCCGAACAATTTCGATCACGCGAATCATTCGCGTCCTGGGTGACGTTCCGCGAGATTTCTCTCGGTAGAATTATTCAGTGAAGATAACAAAGTGATAACATTGGCTTCGGAATTCGAGTTGGGAGCGAGTTTCACGATTTCGGTCACAAAAGTTTGTGCGTAAGTAGTCCGAAGTGTCAACTGCAATCTATTTGCACGTAGATTTCAAGCGAAAAGTGATTGTTAAATTGTCACCATGAACATTTGTTTCCTAGTAGAAAAACGATGGATCTTGGTGAAAAGCTCTCGGGTTTCACACCGGGTCAGGTCCTCCGTGTTCCGCTCCAACGTTCGATGTGCGACACGCCCATCGTCTTCAGGGATTCAGGAA
>WURS02079055.1:0-10242 GCA_011762765.2 Rhinocypha anisoptera | reverse complement strand
CCCTTACGTCGAATGCGGCGTTTCCATGCGGGCGAGCAGCTGATTGAGAACGTTCAGTCAAACGGAAAGAGGGGGTGGGGGCGACCCCACGCAGGTCGTTCAGGGAAGGGGGGTGAGGAGTTGTGTTCCAGTGTAAGGCCCTGGAGGGAGAATAGGGTAATATTGTCCTTCCCTCTACCTTCTCGTCGTTATGTGTAGAAGATAAAAAAATAGGCAAAATCTAAACCACAGATACGCCTCGGTTTCATATAGCAATGCTTCGAATGAAAAAAAATACCTAGCCTGTTATTGTTCGTAAAAAAAACTAGATGACATCGAGTCTCGAAATACATTATGAGAACTATTTTTCTGTGGAGAGGTACGGGGTAATCGCGTGTACAGAATATGCGAGACAAGAATGAGACTGCAATACCGTACAGTACTTTTCATTTATACCTAAGATGATTAGATATTATGAACGTATTTATTTTCATGCGGTCCCAGTAGAAAAATTATACAAATGATCTCTATTTCTGTCCGCCGATTACTTTTTACATTAGATTTCATATAATGAATTTAAAATCCACTGTAACAAGGAAACTTTCGTCTATTTTCGGCCCTATTTCCATACCATTATTAAATGTAGGAATGTAAAAAATATTGAATTATTAATTTTATATTTTTCAGCCTATGAATGTAGGTAAAATAACTAACGTATATAATTTCATATACTATATACATTATTTTATAGGATATATATATATATGTGTGTGTGTATGTAATATATATATAAATATATATATTTATGAACGTTTACAAATGTACACTAGACTATAACTTACTCTCTTCTGTTCTGTTAATCGTGTATAGTAATAATGTACCCAAATCATTGTAACACACATTAGATATTTCCTGTAGTATTGAGCAGCTCTTCCACATTACCCTTCCTCACATCCACTTCCTATATCTATTCCTTCGTTTTTATCATACATTTTAAATATCTTTCTATAAGGGTAACAATTTTATTATCGTCGTCGTCCAATGTTTATGTAAAAACTTTCACTTTATTTTCTTGCAATACTGTATACATGACAAGGGGTTAGATGGAAGAGAGAACTATTTAGCGTCGATCTCGCCCCCATTGATAGAGGCGTTTCGTAGGGAATAGGGATGGTGCTATTGTCGGCAGCCCTCCATAGACAAGGTCGCCGGTTCGATCCTGGAAGGGACCCAAGTCACCAGTATTTTTATTTAAGTGTTGCTTACGGTTTTCTATGTTTTAACTTTCGAGATTATGAATACATTACACATTCGGTTGATTTTTATTTTATTCTCATTCCATTTTAATTCATTTCCGAATATTCCTAGCAGTAAACACTTCCTGGAGAGGTAAAATGTCTTTCAGTCTGTACAGCTTGCGTTGTTCCTCTGGCGTTTACGCCACACGAGGGAGGTGGGAAATACGTGGCGAAGGAAAAGAGTCACCAAGGGATGGCTAAACAGTGTGGAATGTGAAAATTTCAAGTACAAAATATCTCTTGTGACAGCATCTGTAAATACACCTTCAAAATACGGCAGCACTATGTGACGAATCTCAAATCTGAATTTAGCGAAGGACCACCGACTAATGTAACAAAAAAATAACAATATATTATAGGATCAATACTGAATTAAAAATTTCATGTATTTGTTTCCCCACGAAGTTAAGCTATAGATTCTTTCTCATTAATTTGTCGTGTAACTCAACGTTTTTCCTTTGCCTTTGCCTACAGGGAACCATCCTATAGAGATATGTTCAATGTGAACACACAACACAACCCACTAATTAATCACCTCCTACAAATTGTATTCATAGGTTTTATTATTATTAAACCCTCAATTCAGCACAACTGTAATGAGACAAAAAACACACACACCTAAATGCACGAATTACCCAAATGCTTTTATGAAAATAATTTGGCAACCCTCTTCCTGAAACACTTAACATTATTAGGTAAAAGCTCTCCAGGTAGTTCGTTCTAGGATTTAATTAGAGTATTAAAAAATATCTATTTTATGCTCCAGTAACTTCATCTTCCATTTTTGAATACCTCTTCAACAGTGGCATAATCACTGCGTTTTTGCAAATTAATCCCGTCAATGCCTCCTTTCCCGCTACACATTTCATAAAAACTTTGCAGAGCCTGTTCATTTTTCTTCTCTTTTGTAGCCTTTCCCAACCTAATTCCTTAGTCATTTCTTTTACACTGTCCTCCCTCCGTGTATCTACGAAGCACGAATCTGGCGGCACTATTCTGTATTTTTTTCTTTTAATTTTATTAAATTGTTACTGTCTGGGTCTCATTGACAAAATTCTATATTCTAGGATTGGCCTTACCAGAGTTAGGTACATTCTTTCTTTCGTTTCTTGTCTTTCTTTCATCTTCGCAATATACATTATATATATATACTGCACATTATACACATATATTTCACATTACACATTATATAGCATAACGGTTAATATAAATTATTTCATCCACTATTTACAACACCTGCTGTACCACAAACATTTTCGATTGAAACTATATAAAAATTTAGGTCCACACAAATGAAAGTCGCTATTGCAATTACCGTTGGTGTAACAAAATTACTACATTGAAGAAATAGATATTTAAAAAACAAAACCTAATATAAATCCGAATCTTGAAATAGCGTACGACATTTCTCACCCTCCGCCCCTCTCCAATCCATTAGAGACTGATCTTTTTATGGAAGCCACCAATTCTGCTCCAAACCCAACCCTCCCCCATTTTCCTAATATGTTATATATTATCCTTGTGAAATTGTCATCCCAGTACCAATAGAAGCCGTAACACAATGATGTGCGTTTCATAATATAGCTAATTCTTAGGTGAAGTAAGATATTTTCATTTCATATATGCCAATCAATAAATAGTTTCAATCTTAACTTTAATTCCCATACTTCCGAGTTGAGAAGCACAATGCCTTGTATGATGGAGTGATATATTTTCATTTACATAGTGAACATTACTTTTCTCTACCATGTTCCATTTCGTTGTGGAATAGCCTTAAGGGCTTAGTTTCATTCACTTGAGACTAATATTTCTAAACACGGAAATGCCCGCTCGCCTTGAAGAAGGAAACTTTATTTTTAAATTTCACTAAAGAAAAAATAAATTTTGTATTTTAAATGTATTTACATACATTATTTACAATTTTTACAGAATTTACTATATTTAGAGTATATACAATTTTTACGGTATTTACTGTATTTAAGGTATTTGCGGTAATTGTGGTATTTTCGGTATATACAGTATTTACAATATTTACACTGTGTACACTATTTACATTTTTACCGTATTAGTGGTATTTAGGGTATTTAAAATTTCTACATCATTTTCATTATTTACATTGTTAACTGCATTTACAATATTTTACATGATGTACTCTACAACCTCCGTGCGTCCATATCCACAAAAGCAATAGTAATTACATCAGTATCCCAGGTATTATATAATTTCCCGATTTACACCATACCAGAGACTTAACATTGAAGCCAGCAGTTCAAAATGTAATTAAGAATTAAATGATATTTGTAATGATCCTCGCGCTTGCCTTATGACGAGTGGCACCATGGCCTGCACCTCCTGCGGCGCCCTCGCACGTTGCCCTCTGACTCGGCGCGCCACAGGGGCACCAACACCACCAACTTGTTGGCCTACTCCTCCTGTGGCCGTCCCAAGGCTTTAAGAATAACTTCCATTCGTCCTCCTCCAGCGACATACTGCCCCTCCACCTCGACTCTCCCCTCTTCTCCCTCGACGTCCTGCTCCCAACAACCCCACAACTACAGTTCCTCCTCCCAACTCACTACAACTACAGTTCGGGGTGCAAAATACGTTCTGATATCGTCATTTCGTAAGTTTCTGACCACTCGTGGGCACACATTTCCTCAGGAATACGCCAAGAAATATTGATCCATATACAAAAAAAGATTTCACATTATTTCCATTTACAATGTGCCAGACTGAGACCTGACACAGAAAAGTGAGACTACAGATTGGTCTGCGTAACAATTCAAAGGAACTGTGACGTCGTGAATCTCGAGTAAGTTTGTAGGTTTTATATAAGAGAGGGAATGGGAGACGCGGAGTATATGAGAAAGGCTTAAGAAATTCGGTTCATTAACCGTATTTAACTGAATGGGATATCCTTAGCAACTTATTCCGCATATTGTGCGATAAGAAATTACAGGTTAGCAAATGAATCACCCAAACTCCAGAAACAGAATTTTACTTCTACGCCTCAGTTTATAGTCGATAACCTCTTATTTGGGAAACTAAAATTGTTTTTCTATTTCCGAAATACACCTGCCTTTCAAGCTAATGGAAATAACTGCTGTTTGTATTAAAGAAAACATGAAAGAGCATTTGCGATAATAGTTTTTATTTCAGCGGTGATTCAATACCCAGCAAGAAATTTCAAGCTATTTTTATGGACGAACAAATAAGCTACATGCGTAGTAAAAATAATTTATAAATGAAAATAATGGGTACTTACATGCGTAGGATAGCTCCCATTTCTTGTCTTTTGAGTAAATGCAACATCAGCATCAAAGTAATATTTGATTTAGCCGTCGTAACGATTGCTAAGGTTGTACCATTGTTGGGGCTTTTTGAATTTCGTCGTCCAGTTTAATTTATCCAAGCGCAACGATGTACATATTATTCAAGTAATTGGAAGAGCTGCTTCGGCGCACATCGGGAACTAATAACCCTAATGAAGAGCACGAAATTATTTAGTGTATAATGCGTCCAACAATTTGCTCTCTTGACTATCCTGAATGCAGAAAATCCTGCACTAACGATGTTAGTTCAATGGAAAATATGGAATCATTATAATCTCCCTAACCTTTAGACGGATAAGCTTCAGATCCTCTATGAAAATGTATCTCCATCTTGTGATAGACCGCCACTATCTTGATCACAGACAATTGCACTCATGCGAAATCATCTACAGAGCAAGCAGTGGTTTTCTTGCAAGATATTTATGGTTTTAAATTAATTTTAAATACTATTAGCGATTCATTGATATGCTGGAAGTGCACGAGGGAATAATTTTTTTCTGCATTGATAATGTTCTAGCTACAAATCTGATCAACAAAGCGTAACGACGACCCGTCCGACGTACATTCATCTGTCAATTTGCGAATCTCTCACTCCTCCCCTCCCCCATTTAATACACCCCCACGCCTCTCTGCCCCCTCGGTCACGGATCTGGCTGAGCGACGAATATATTCCTTTAAAAATTTTGCCGTGATATTCTGACAGGCCTCACCAATTGTATCTTATGTTGGTATTTCTCTGTTTTCCCGTAAAGTGACGATCAATAGGGAAAATGACTGATGGCAGAATAAGTGTCAATCCTCCACGTAAATATTAATTACGACCCGGTTTCAGGTGTCAATACATCGTCGTCAGATATCTATTAACATCGTTACCCGGGCCAAAATAATTATTTATCTGTGGAAGTTTGCTGCTTCTTCCGCCATGAATATGGCCACGTTCCACAACATCTCGCGCCCGGATCTCCATCATTGACATCCTAGCCCGCATCTCGCCATATGTGCCTCATTCGGGAAAGCCATTTTCCACTCCACCAGAGGAAGAATATCGGCTCGGTTTTTGAAACAACCTATCCACTTAACGTGCTAATATTATTTTTTACGTCTTCCCGAGACATCGCCCATGTCTGCATAACCGCGCACTTTGGCTTCACATTAAGATTTTAATAAAAAACACATATGACATATTCCTTATCCGAAGTGGAAAAATGTAAATCCCTCGCGCGATCAAGTACACGCGTAATGCGATTGGTCCGAAAGTGGATCGCTCTAGAGAGGACGGCGTTGGGGGTATATTGATGCAGAATGCAAGTTGATTTTTTCATCAGAATGTGTATCTGTATAATTTTTAATTCCTGGATTTACTCTCAGTGTGGACGATTGACTATTGGGCCTAAAATTGTTCTCTCTTTTTTTGATATCTTCAATGTCTTTCTTTCTGTTTAAAACTAAGGTTTCTGCACCATAAAGGCATTCTGGTTTAATTACTGTTTTTAAATCTCTTTCTCCATCTCTCCTTCTTTGAAGCCAGTTTCCTTCTTTTCCTTGTCACTAATTCATTCCCACACTTCTTTCCATCTCCTACCTCCTGAAATAACTCACTTCTCCTGACGCCAACTCCTTCCTGCAGCAGTTCCTCTTAAAAAGCATCTGGATTATCGAAGGCCTCCCACTAGACCTCAAGGCGGGGCCCGAGAGGTCTTCTTTCTCGATCTAATATTCTCAATCGCAAGATCTATACATCTCTTGGCTACATTTATGTAACGCGGAGCGTTTAAGGAATACGTAATGGAACGCGGTGGTAATGAATAAATGAATTTAAATCCCATGGTAACAGCAAAATTTTCGATCTCCTAGTGGCCCTATGGGGAGACCAATCCACTTTCTGGCCTTGAAAAGTGAGTTCAGGCTCGTAATTTTCTCAGAATTACAACAGATCCGGCGCTTAAGTACACTTGAACATTTTTATTTATGACCACTAGACGACGGATTTCGATTCTGTGTGAATTAAAAATGTGTTCTAAATTCAGAAAGAAATTGAATTTTTACCCTACGTTCGGGTGTATTTCTGAATAATTCAGGAATTAATACATCAAATAATCAGATTTAAATATAATATGGCCCAAATTCAAGTAAATTTATTCATATTAACACTTTGTGGATAAAATTTTAAGTGACAAATGGAGGAAATATTTGCATACCATATACTTGTATAATGCTATGCTAATTTAATATTGTCTCTGTTTAATTTTATAAAGGATATAGTTGCGGGCGTAACTTTGTGGAAGTCATTCATCGTAAAGAATTTAGAAGAATGAAATTTGCTATTTCCACATAAAGATTTATTTGGTCCGACCAAGGTTTCGTCGCCGTCGTCGTATCAAGGTGGCAATGACCTTGATAATGTTACTATGTAAGAAACTTAAATGTATGTACTTCCTCTCGCCGATTTCTCTTCCTTCTGAGTCATCTTCTTCTAATACTGTTAGAACGACTTTGTGGTACTGTACGTTTCATGTCCGATCAACGAATCAAAAATTTGGGATGAATAAGAAGCTCTATTACGTAGTTTTACTTACGTTCATGTTGATTTTAACTTTAAGAGACAATCGGATGCAGATGTCTTTTCTGCAACTTACTCTCTTCCATGTTTTCTAATAGTAATAGTAGTGAACAATCTTTGAATTAATTAAGAGCAAAATAATTGAAATAATTGATTTGATATCAAAACGTATAAAATAAACAGCAATACTTTTACACTAGACTTATTGAGTAAAAATTGTTTTGATGACAGATTAATTCAAGTGAGACACTTGACATCACATCTCCTTTTTGTGAGAAAAACATGAATTGCGAAAAAGTTTGTAAAATACGTTTTTTTAATGACTCTGATACTCCAGATGTGGTTGAGTTCTATGCGATTGGGGGAAACGCTTGGGCACAAGGACAGGCGAAAGAAAACTAGATTAATGATGGAACGAACGCACATATTTTTATTTTAAGTTACGCACACCCTTGTTGTTTCGTCCAATATCATATTTTATTTCCCTTTAACCGCAGAACTCAGATAGAGTGCTCAAATCAAACTAACACCGGCTGCTTGGTATATATAGTTTTTAAAGTTTTTCTGAGTTTCAAGCGTCCTTTTATCCTTCCAGCCCGATCCTTGTACACCCTGCTTCCCAATATGAAGAGCCTGATATCTAACGAGAAATGAAACAACAACTTGAAAATGCCGTTGAGATACTCGAAGGTTTATCGGTTATCCGTTTACTCTTTTGAAAGTGATAAGTGCTAGTACGTATATCTATGCGGAACTTGTCACAGTGTATAGATGCAGTTGCAAAGCTCCACAACGGCCTGGTGGCTAACAGGTTTCCTATGCGGGCTACATTCATGATGACGAACGAAGAGGCGACCGTATATCCGGGGCTCTATTAATCTGAGGGTGCTCATCGGGAATCTCAAAGAGCCCTAATGCAGCCATGGAACTCTAAGGCTGCAGCATGAGCATCGAGGAGTTCGCGCTGAGGATCCGCAGTGACAATTACATATTTCATGACGTCTTATAGCATATAAAAGATCGCCGAACGCTCTGATTTCCTCGAGTCCTCCATGTAGGCATAGATCCGAAAGCAGTCATTCAGAGAAATGATGCATCAACCTAATGCTGATCCTGATGACTCTTTCCTCACTAAATAGCAATAGCTAAGGACGAATGCAACATGTACCACTATTACCACGAAAAAAATGAAGAAAGAAAGCAGTGATACATGAGGATTCACCACCACCAATAAAGGTGAAGTTGTCTCCATCATCGGAGATGTTTATTCTGGCAATGTTTTAACACTCCCCTGGGGTGATATTGACAGATATACAGATCTTCTACGTAACATCCTGCAAGCCGCCTCAAGGGCGTGTGGCATGGGGTTAGTGAGCCATCACCAGGCATATATCAGATATTATACACATGCAGAGAAACAACTTGTATTCAAATATTTCGATGACAAAAGAAAATACATGTCTTGTGGAAACAGAATCAATTAACATTTATTTTTTTAAATACAGGATAATATACATATAACACACTAGCTAGCCTAACTATTATCATAGAGCTTGTGGTCATATTTATTTTGGTCTCTAAATGTGAATTTTATACTTATTTAAAGAAATTACATTTTATATCTTTCTGTTCGACAGTCTATCTTTCTTGAGTTTTTGTTCGTGATCTGAATTACCGTAGTATTTCGGGGTTCGTAATAATTTTGTTATTTCTTCGCTGAAGTGTTCTTCCTGAAAGCTGCATAGTAAATTTAACCTGCACTTCAATCTACGCTCAGCTAGTGGTTCCCAACCTCATTTCTCCAATAAACAGAGATAAGGACCAAAAAATCAACCAAGGCCTTACGAGGATGAGAGGCAGTCCTAAGAGGTTCCGCGGGATGTTATGTATGGAAAAGAAGTGCGGTCGCTCCACTACATTACGACATCCTGATCTATTCAGAAATTGAACGTTGGCACATGCGGCTACGATATTTTGACTCATCCGCTCCCTCTCCCATTCATGCATCTAGTCACTTCATCCTATCCCCCTCACCAACATGCGGAAACAACTAAATGCGTGGAAGGTTATTCGGTGTGGTGATTGCTGGGAGTGAATAAATTCCTTTAGAGACAAACGAAAGAAGAACCTGTTTAACAATAATCTCCGGCAACTTGGTCACCGTCGGAAGAGTTGTGTGACCTTTGTGTGAAGGTCACAGGGTTGAGGGGGAGTAACATCTTCATCACATTTTGTGATGGATACTCTGCTTATTCAAAATGGTTCTCAGAACTTTCGGTGTTTCCAAAGGGAAGAGACAAGGTTGTGCAGTTTGCTATCTCAATTCCCCTTCTCCCAGTTAACCTTCCACTTCATCACGCTACTTCTGTCAATAAGTCCTTTGATCTCATGGCTTCTCCCCTTTCGCTTCTTGGCGCTGAGGAAGCAGAAGCGAACGGAAGTTTTATATTTATGAGGGGGGACCTTCAGGCTACGTATATAAGGGAGAGGACACTTCGTGTTATAAGGTGGGCGAACCTTATCGTTCAGCCTACTTAGAATCCTTTAAAGTATAGGGCGGGCTATCATCCCCTGTCGTGTATTGGTGAATCGATAATGGTGAGACCATAGCTTACCCCCCTCACGGTTGTTAAATCAGTTCAATCACTACCTCCCTCCATTGATACTTGGTTTTCTCACTGGTCGGAAGTATAATTCATCTCCTCTTAGGAAGTTGGGATATTTGAAAGTTTTCAATCAGTCCGCCATTTTCCATTGTGCGCTTTGAAATACTATAAATTTCTCCTCATAAATCTACCTGTGTACATATGAAACTGAAAGATAAAATCAGTTTCCGAGTTCATACATTTGAAAAATTTTTTTCAACTGGCTGGAGTTAACACAAAGGCTTAACGGAACAATTTATATATATATATATATATAACATGAGAAAACTCAAACGAACACAATATATCGTAGTTGACAGCCACAGGGGTGGTGACGAAAAACACACAGAAAACAAAAATATGTAAACGCAAATAACAGGGTTCAATCATTTTGATGGAGCTACCATCTTTTTAGAGCCGTAGAAAGG
>WURS02079044.1:0-10242 GCA_011762765.2 Rhinocypha anisoptera | reverse complement strand
GTGTATCCAAGTTTCATCTACAGTAATTAATCGGTGCCAAAACTCGGATTTATTGTGCCTAAACTGCACCAACAGAGTGTTGGAAATGTTCATTCGAACACGTTTTTGGTCTAACGTGAGCAAATGCGGCACCCAACGCGCAGACAGCTTTCTCTTGCCTAAATGTTGTTTTAATATGTGACGCACACATTCTTTTGACATGGTCATAACCTCTCCTATAGTATGTGTACAGTGCAATAAACGTGTGTATAGCATTGTTTCATTCAGCATATGTGCGAGATGAAAAGACCTACAATAATTAGGGGAGATGCCCTGATGCTACTCCACAATACACTGCAAGACGGAACTATGCAGAGGCTATGCACATAAGTTATGCAATTTGCTAATTTGTTTTATTTATATATGATTTTTTCCAAATGTTATTTTACTTGTCTCTAGTATCTATAAATAGTAGTTTCATTAGAAAATGTTTAAAGAAATATATTACTATTGTGCCTGAAAATCCAAATATTATTGCTAAAAAAATATTATTCTACTTTATGACACTGAAATAATAATAATAGTTATTTTTCATTCAGTGTAATAAAATTGCATTATTATTAACCAGTTCAACCTCATCAATGTAAAAAAAAACATAAGGATATATAAAACAATAGCTCCATAATTTTTTTCCTAAAGTGCTTCATTTTACTAAAATGCCCTCCGTATTTCTCACTAATACCCCAGGAAGAAGGTCAGCACGGTATGATATGACAGCAGATGTTGTGGAACTACTCCATAATGAAAGAAAGAACATTGCAGTTTTCCACCAAATATCTTTAATCACAACTGCTTTAGACAAGAGAGACGAGATCAGAACAAGGTACAATGTCAGCGTATTCTACAATAATATCAGCGAGATCCTTGCTTATGCAGATGATTCAGTCATGACAGAAAGAGCTAAGAGGAAATGAATTGAGGTACTATATGGCAAACTGGAATTAGAATAAGAAAAGATAGGGCTTTGAGTAAATGACACAAAAACCAAATATGCATATGATTACGTCAGTGTCACAGCCACTGGTAGTGGGGGAGGAGGGGGGGCAGAACAAAACATTCACAAGTACCTTCATTTTAGATACCTAGGAAGCTTCACTGACGGTGAGAATAAAAATAGAAACTGTGAAATGGGAGTGAATTAAGGCAGGAAATAAAGCATACCATGCTAACTTACACCAACATAAAAGTAAGCTAACATCAAGGAAGTGAAGTCTGCATGCTTCGGGTTTCACAGCATATGTTGTTCCATGTTGACAACAGTTTCACCAGAATTACACCTGGCATCTTCTGTTCAAAGTGAAGATGCTGATATTCTGGTGGCTTGAAGAAGAGTAGCAACTCCTTCAAGCTGACAGAATAGCAGCATCATCACTTCGACCTGAGGATGCCAGGTGTAATTCTGGTGAAACTGTTATCAACAAGGAACAACATATGCCGTGAAAACCAGAAGCATGCAGACACTTCACACCCTTCAAGCGGCAAGACCCTTCACATCATTCTAATGTCAAAGAATTCTAAGACCCGATATATGAAACATAAATACAACCAGTGGTGACATATGGTGCTGAAACATGCATCTTAACATCGAAAGAAGAGAATACAATTAGAACTTTTGAAAGGAGAATACAAAGGAAGATATATGGGCCTGACATCTCTCATCATCATCTTAAGGGTAACCATGAATATTAATTCCCAAATATAACACTGCAGACAGGTATGAGGTTGATCTACATTCATTTATTGGATTCCATTTCTGTTGTTAGTTGTATCGCACTAACCATGAAAAATTTTGCATGAGAAATAAGACTCATGATCCACTTTATTACAAGTAAACCCCCTATAAATCAGCGTCTCCCAAAAATTTAATGGGTCCTTCCCCCCCACCCTGCCCTCGCCCCCCCTTGGCTCTGCAAAAATATACTTCAATCCACCTCCCAGCCCATGAACCCTATATAACCTTGTTTCTTTTTGGCCCCTATAGACTAAAGTGCTGCTCACCCAAAGGGATTCCACCACCCGGGAAAGCAGTGCTCTAGACGAAGCAGCCACAAAGTGGAAACAGCTGATATTTCCCAACTCTGCTTTATTGCGCCCTTTGGTCAATGCCATTCACTATTCACAGCCTGTTTGTGCTAGATAGCCTTACGCACATTAAACATAACCTCAATCTATACCCTATCAAATCATTGATACAAGATCAAAACACAATCTTGATACTGACCAGTTTAGGTTTTCAAAGACCTAAACCATCAATCTGACAACTTGAAGATAAAATTCTTCAACAAGATGTCCAGCAGCGCCCACTCAGTAAGCAACAGTAATATTAAAAAATTTGATAGAAAAATGGTTGTGCACCAACCCACAGTACTCTTTCATTGAATATTTAGAGTTGGACATTGGAACTATTGTGTTTTAAATGTACTGTACTGACAAAATCCTCATTGAAACCACAATTGCATGGATGTGTTTAAAAATAAATAAATGTATCACCCTTGCATACACTGTTGGCATGCCAATGAAAGCAAGCATACATTCCTACCTTTGACTGGAAGCAGATGTAGTGTGTGGACAAATAGAGCGTCCCACGTGTGTACTGCTTGTTGTGGGGCATCCATAGAGAGGCAGCTGTGACACCATCAAGGCGCTCACCTTCGGGGAGTCGGAACCTGCTCACGAGCCACTCCGAGCGTGCACGGGCATCCAGGCTGCGTTTCAAGAGTGAGGGTGTTTTTGGAGGATTCTTACTGAGGACAAGAAGAGGGAATGGAGAGAGCACCAAACTAATTACATAGCACAGGTGTATACACACTAGATGGAAGTCTAGAGAGAGTCACTATGATGCAACAGCTTAACAGCCGCCAACTTCTAACTGAAACCACTATCACATGGGCTGTTCTTACTTTCACATTACACACTGAAACAAACAGAGTAGTGACCACCCACTGATTAAGTGTTACACAATATAGAGTCAAGAAAGTTCACTTTGCAGCCATATTGTGCTTCAAATGGTGAAAATACGCATTCAAATAATAGGAAATAAGGAGAGGAAACACTAAAAGGACGAACACAAAGTGTGGTAGAAATATTTGATGGAAACTAACAAACTCATATGAGAAAAAGTTTTGTCTTCAGCCAGGACTCGAACACCAGACTTCCCCAATCTTTGATTAGCACTTGGTCTAAGCACACCCTAACCAGAGATTGGGGAAGTCCGATGTTCGAGTCCCGGTTGAAGACAAAACTTTTTCTCATATGAATTTGTCAGTTTCCATCAAATATTTCTACCACGCTTTGTGCTCGTCCTTTTAGTGTTTCCTTTCCTTATTTCATATTATTTGAATGTGTATTTTCACCATTTGGCGGTTGTTTCTGTATGAACGTGTATATGGGCTCCATTTCCTACTTCGGCTATGAGTGCCTCGAAACACACTGTACCTCTTTCAACAATTCGTATGTCTGTTTATAAAATTCCTTTCCTATCTTCCCTCGTCCTTGTCCATTCTACAACAGTGGTATGAATCTCAGAAAATAACACAATCTCTTGGTGGGCAGTCAAAGCCACACCCTGGAAAGAGCTGAAATACCTGACAAAGTCATGTGTGAGACATGCAAATAGGTTATAAGTTTGAACAAACAAAAAATGAAAATGCTTGAGAATTATTTTCTGCCAGGCAGCAAGGAGCTGGTGGAAAAACACAAGGTCTTATTGCAATAAAATAAGAAATTAAAATATCTAGGGGAGTGATGGATGTCATTATTTATGAGGTTCTGTAGCACGGTGAAAGGCTGATACACCCAGTGGAGTTTGGTGTGAAACAGCAAGCACTGTCACACTGAAACCCATTGTTCAACATGTAATGCATAATTTGTAAATTCGGAGGTGGATAGGCACCTGAGTTTGAAGAGAAGCTCCTTGTCCTCCATGAAACTCTCTCCTGAGGAAGTGTTGGTGGCTGAGAGGGTTCCTGGGGAAGGAGGGACATCTCGAAGTGAAATTGACTGCTCCCTACGTATAATGCCTATTGCGGCCAAGTTAGCCAACTGCTGCATTAACCCCAGAGTCTCTGAGTGGTGGAGAAACATTCCAAATGAATGCTGGCAAAAAGAGAGAGAGAGCATCGAGAAAACCAATGAAGAAAAACAAAAGCTTAATTGACACAATCCATACATGGACAAAATACTTATTTAACATTAAAAGTTACAGGCAAATTGTATCAGCACAATGTTGAGACTCATAATTTTATCATATTAATGCATACCACTGAAAACAGACTTAAGAAATATGACCATACAATGTAAATTATTTCAATAACTAAAGTTGGTTCAAATAGTATTTGCTCAATCAAATTAAATTAAAATGCTTATACTTATTACCAGATTCATATTTTATAATGCTCATTCTAAAAGAGGTATGTGATTTCAAATACTATCCCTTTTTCAGTAATAAAAAGATTACATTAATATAGATAGTTTTCTAACTATTTTTTTAGAAAATGGCAAAAAAGAAACATTATTATTGACATTAGAAGTAAGTGGTGAATGAAATGAAAGAAAAAATTATGCTAATGTGTTCCACATTTGATACAGATTGGTGGTCATAAACATAGTGTTTCCAAAACAGCAAAGATGTGTGTGTTGGAGAATGTATGGGAAAATGAAGAGAAAGCAAGAAAGAAGTCAAATGACTATGCCTTGAAAGTAAATAATTATAGCCAAATCTAGATCATGAAAGTGAGCAGCTGCAATAGATGTAACTTAGGATTCATTAAGGATGAATAAATTCATCATACACACTCATAATAATAATAATAATAAACTTCTAATTTTCATGTCCAAAATTCATACAAGAAATTTTCACACCAAACAGTAATATCTTTGAGGGTTTAAAATTCATCTCTTCAAAATTCATAATATCTTAATTCTAGCATTAATATAATAAGCTATAATAATATTAGTAATGTTTATTAGTCCAAGGAACATCAGTACAGGTGTAGACATAAGTACATGTTATAAGAGTTGTCAAGATAGTACATACCTCATGAGGTATTATACAGATAGAAAAAAACACACATTAAAAAAAGTCAGACAATTGCACATTACTTTGGGTTTCAGAAATTGCCATTTATTATGCAGACTCAGAAATATCATCAGCATTTATCATCAAACAATTTGTCATATAATAATGTGGTATCAGACAGACAGAAAACTAATTAGCAAAGGATGAGACTATTACACATTACTATGGTCATTTATAAACTTAGAAATTCTGTAATATTTTTCTTATTGAGAAATTTTCTCACTTCTTTATCGTAGCCTATATTTTTTGCTTCTTTGCACTTGGTTGGGATTTTATTGTAGTATTGGTTCCATTGCCTTGGGTCCCACGACTGTTGATTAGGTTCCATTGTAGTGGATGTGTAGGTTTGAGAGAGTCGTGGTAATGAGAGTTCACTTCAAATTCAGATTAGTGTATAAGTAGTGTATATAGTGTAAGTATATATAATTCATGAGAGCGGTAAGAGTCCAAGTTCTTGAAATATTGGGAGGGAAGGTGGAGTGCAGGAGGTTTGGAGGTAATGATGCGAATAGCCCTTTCATTAAACATTTCTTGTGGAAGGGGGTGAGCACCCCAGAGGATAATGCTGTGTGTGATGTGGGAGTATACAGTACCCAAGTACAACATTAACAGTACTTAATAACTTCTGTACTAATTGTATCATTCAAGGTTCTCTTAAGAGGAAACACGACGGACTTAGGTTTCATTACAAATTCTCAATATGAGTCTCCTATGACCATTTCGACTCTAAATAGATAGTTAGAAAAGTGAGGTTTGCTAACAAATAATTTAAACAATGTGTACATTGTGATAAAGGTAGAAACATTTTGTAGTCTTTAATGGTGTGTTCATGTTAACATGAAGCCACCCTTGTATTTGTGGATTTAAAACCTTCATTTCTATCACTCCATCACATCTTATGACTGCCAAAGAGTAATGATGAATTACGACACTGCAAGTTTGATTTTTGACCCCCAATTACTGAACTTGAAGAAATAGATGGGCAGTGAAAAATTGTTGAACTTTACTTCATAATTAATATCCCACTGTGATGTTTATATTCAAGTATTTATGCTACAAAGTCATTCTTTAAGTGTTGCATTAAAATTGATCAAAAGAGAATCTATTAGCTTTTATAAGATTTTGAACTACAAAATATCCTGGGTAGACCATATTAATTATCTTAGCAGCAAACTATAAAGCTCAAGCTGCAAAATTTTGAGACAGCTGAGTTTAACTGTGAAAAGTGAAACTTTATTAAGCTTGTATCTTAGTGATTTTTATTCACATGTGTTTTTAGTATAACCCTTTGGGGATCTACCCATCTGTGTATAAAAATATTTTGTCTCCAGAAATGTGCCATTGCCCTGAAAGTCAACAGATCTCCCAGAAAACTGTTTTTAAGGAGTTGAACCTTCTTTCCATTACATGTATTTATATATATTTTTTTTAACTATTACTTATGTGAAAACTAATATGATTGATTTTTATGCAAACAGTGTTTACCATAATCACCACACAAGGGCTGAAAGTAACATACATTACAATTTTGTGCATACAAAAGTTGCAAAACAAAGGGTCCAAAAGAAATGGTCACAAAATTGTATACATTATAAATTTACAACATATGTTAAAGATTTAAGTAATATTAATTCCTTCAAATCTATATTGAAAAGGCATTTGTACTACTCCACTGAAAAATACCTCCATGATAGCTGATCATATATGAGAGAAATTCTCAACTTTTCTATCTCTAAGCAGTTGTTTGGATGGGCTTTATCTTGCAGATACATCTTGTAGTTTGGGATAATCTATCCAAGTTCCAAATCTATGTTTATTTATACATAGGAGTATTCCAAAGATATTTGCATCTCTTCAGTAATGATATGTACAGTCTGATAGAAAATTATCCAAACAAATTGAGCAGGTGCCACTTTTGCACCAAAAGGAGAATTTAACCTTCCTTCTGCTTCTACATGATTCTCTGGTTTGAGACTGCGACAAGGAAAATTAGACTAGGAAGGCCATGGATTCATTAGTTAAGGCGAGTGGGAATTTAATTGTGAGCACTCTTTGCACTGACCTTGGATGCAAAACAAACCTCAGGCTCAAGATTTTACTAAAGAATATTTGCACCTTGTTCAAGAAAAGAAATCGCAGTGGAGGTCTTAATGAATGTTTTAAAATATTGTTTCCAAATATCGTTTAGGACATAATTCTGCGGTAAAACAATGACTGAAAAGAGAAATCTGAATTTATTTAATATTTCTAACAACTGATGTGATGTATCATGCGCCCACACAACACCGCAACGAGGGAGTCGAACACCCGTGACCTTTCCCCTTGGGTTCTTGCCCTGTGTGTTGGGAACAAATGATGGTAACTACAAGGCATTTAGCCAAAAACAGTATTTTATTAATTTAATCACGTCTCTCTCAGCTGATGTACCCTTTACCCAAAACGTGTTTAGGGAGGAGAAGGTGCGGGAGTGACGATGTCGGATGGCATGGATGGACAGCGTGGCGACGGCTCCGAATGACCCGTGCATCGATGGCTCTCTCTCTCTCTCCTGGTTACATCTTGGCTGGCTATCAGCACAAGCTCCCAAATCCAAACAGCAACAATGAACGAATGACTCTGCAGAACTCCTGGCTGACACTCCTGCGACTCTCAACTCCCAACTCCAACTACCCCAAGTCCACATCCATCCCTTCATATAGGAATCGCATAGCGGATGTTTTCATTTAAGGTGACGGGATGGGTGGGGGAATAGGACAGGCGGACAAGGGAATGTGAAAGGTCACTCTCTCGAGACATTTTTCCTCATGTACTGGCTATTCTGAGCATCCAAATAACAATACAACCAGAAAATAGAAAATCAACATCAGGTAAAATCCGGGTCACAACAGATGCTTTCCCAAAGTACTACTTGAGAAAATTCTTCTCGGGTCTTCTACCGAGTGACCACTGGCAGCTTCCTTGAAGGGGTGGACACACTGGATTCTAAAGGTCTTATGGGTGTGTCTTCTTTGTAGATTTTTGAGAGGCAGAAGAACCAGAGTGCTTGGGGAGTCATTTCTAAAAACTTGTACACTTCTTTAGGATGATCAATGCAGAGGGATGAATTAAGGGTGGTTTCAATCGCAATTTGTAACTTTGAAGTAGAGTCACTGGGTAGTTTCACAATCTTTTTTTATTTCTAATGAAATCATTACACTTCTCCAAGCAAACATTATGGTGCACGATCACCACCATGAGTTGCCTTGATCTGCTTTTTCAACGATCAATTCATTGTTTCAACACTTATTTTATGTCCTTAACTACTTTTATATCCTGGTGGTTTACTCTATTCCTTAATCCTTGTTTTATAACAATGGATAAATTTTCCATTGCTGTTTCATGGTGTATTGGAAAATATCCTAATATATGATTGTTATTATTATTTATATAAATAATAAAAAATATATAAGAATGTATTTTCAAAGCATAGGCATTTGATCCCTTATGAAATAATATAATGAAGCATTTGGAAGTACAATCACATTTTTTTTTGGCATCTTCGTTCGTAAAATTTTGCAAACAAGTTTCCTAATCATTTTTAAATGTAATATATCTAAGAGATACATAAAACACCAAGTGGGTATCTTAACAGGAATATTCTATGCATATTTTTTCTTTCGGACCAGTTTTATTTCAAATGTTTTAAAATTAGTTTGTATATATTCCAATAAAGTTCCAATGAAACAAAAGTAATTGTGAACACAATAATTAATCGTATACACTCTCAATCACACACAGAACAAAACGATGATTTGTTATTTATGAATTATTTCTTTACATGTTCTTCACCTCTCCTCCTGAGTATTTTAAAGTCATTTTTCATTGATTATTTTAAACTGACAATTTTAAAAGCAATGACAATCATTGATGAATTCATTCTGTTTTCGGATGCCGTTTCACGGCTTTCTTTTGGTGATAACAGTTTTGCTTCCTCTTATTCAGGTTGAAAAATCTTTAAGGAAATGGAGCGAAACTGTTGTCACCAAAGGCAACCCATGAGACAGTGTCCAAAAACAGAATGAATTTATCTACAAGACATTTCGAAAACCTACAAAACAATGACAATCATTTTTATAAAACTTGCATATGGCACTATTCGTTTGTCAGGCCCAAAGAAATTTTAGAAAGACTTCTTAACTTGATATTACCTTTTGAAATACAATTGCATTACAAGTTCAATAACCAAAAATAGCTCTTAGATAAAACTAGAATCGCAGTACTACCTAATGGAAACTAAAAAAACATTAGGTAACTTTGAACTATCTCATCAAGTCGACACGATATTGATATTTAGTTTTAGAGGTTTTTCATTGTCAGTTTTTTCATAGTGATTAAAAAATATCATGCTTAAACTTCATATGTAGCATTTGTTTATGCCTGTTAATAAATTGTCACAGTTTTATACTAAACAACTCAGTAGGTGTGTTGCATATTGCACAAAAACATCAAAATATGCAGCGAGCTTTTAAAATTATTTCTTTTGTCGGATAATTATCAATAAGGTTAAAAGTAAACATTCATAAAGATTCAATGACCTAAACCAGAGGAGGACACAGAAATGCTCTAAGGAGCACGGAGGACTTCCTCAAAATATTCGCTCCCCCCTTTGCTCCCAAAGGCAGAGCAAAGAGCGCTTTTAGTGAAAAAGCGACCTATTTCCAACTCTGCCTTGAACAGTGAATCTAACACCTTCCTATTTGAAAATCCCTCACCACGGTCTTCGCCAGAGAATCATATGCTCAATATGTTGGAATACTTTTCTATCTCCGACTGTACTTACTTAATAGGATAAGTTATGAATATCCATGGTTTGGGATGAAAGATATTTTGTAGTATTCCACAGTTTTATTCATTGGAACAATGCATTTTGTCATAATACCTCTCATTCACAGCAACAGCCACAAAATATTATCAAGGATTTCACTCATCCGATAACGGTAGCGGAGGTAGTGCCTTCAACAAATAGTTTTATAACCAGAGGGATGGTCTCCTCCGCCCCCCCCCCCCCCCCCCCCCCCCCCCCCCCCCCCCCCCCCCCCCCCCCCCCCCCACCCCCAATAACCCAACCCCCAAACCCCCCCCTCATC
>WURS02079033.1:0-10242 GCA_011762765.2 Rhinocypha anisoptera | reverse complement strand
TTCGAATTCATCACCGATTCGAATCTAACTCTTTCACTGTGTTGTGATTCGAATTCATCACCGATTCGAATCTAACTTTCAATGTTATGATTCAAATTTTATTCAAATTCGATTAGAATTTTGTAGATAAATCTTCGAATTCTTCGTCAATTTAATTCGGAATTCGAACTTTTTTGCATAAGATTTAAATTTAACTCGAATTTGATCTCGGCGGCTTTGCTACCGTTTTTTTTACAAGAGGCAGACAACGCTTTACCGCCGGCCCTCTTGTAAAGACAAAAATATTAAATAGAAAAAACATAATATTCGTATCTTTTTATGTTAATAAAATTACACAGCAAAAATATTTGGTCACTTCATAACAAAAATCAAATTTAATAGTTGGTTAGTTAGAGAATACGAATCGAAATCTTAAAATAAACGTAAATGAGTGAACTTAAACTTCATATAATTAGTACATTTAAAAAATAATTTTAAAAAAACTTGTTTATTTATTAATATATAAATATTTTTTTTTGGTTTAAAATAAACATTAAAATTTTTTTAATTCAATACAATACAATACAATATACAACTTTAAATCTTTGCAATTTTCTAATTTTATTCATTCATTCTTATATTTTCCATAAAATTAAATATATCTTTATATTTTATATATGTAAAATAAACTTAATAAAATAAAAAATTAATACACGTTTGCACTCACAATATCACAAGCAGAAAATTTTAAATAATAAATTGAAAATATAATAGTCTGTTTTGTATCAATAAATTTTAAATTTTCCAAAATAAATATTACTTATATAATTAAATAATTTTTGACTTTCATAACTTGGACTCTGAAGAGTTATGTACAACATTCGAATCGAATCGGAATAAGATTCGAATCATAACACAGTGAAAGTTAGATTCGAATCGGTTAAGAATTTGAATCACAACAATGGATTCGAATCGTTTAAGCACAGTGGAAGTAGAGTAACTCTCACAGTACAACGTGGGTGGCACAATACTAAAAAATGACTGAACATAGAACATAGAAAACCAAGACCATATTATTCATTAATATATATAGAAAATAATATTATTTTATTTATTATTATTATTATATTTTTAGCTAAACTTTCCAATCAAATTCATTCAAGTTTTGTGCTGTCGCAACACAACAGTGGCGCTAACCGCAAACCATCAACTCTACATCGTACTTTCCTACAAGCCAAATTCTCAATTTCATCAAATCAAACACTCGCTGGTCAATCTCAATCTTAGCATTCGGTCCATGTTTCGAGAGTTTAAACCATGCAAACTTGGCAAAGTCAGCCGGTACTACGTGCCAAGATTTAGCGTTCTAGGCACAAACGGCAAGGTTTACTTGTGTAGATTTTGGAAATTGGGTAAAATCGAAGTCTACCGAGCGGAGATTCCCGAGGAAGCAATCGATACGTTTGAATGCAGTGATTCGAGACTGTTCATTGTTGGCCAATCGGAACGTCTGTACCAATTGACCACTTATGGTGTTTTTGAAGATGAGGTGATGCTTTACCGTGGATCCAACGCTTCACTGGTGGATTTTTCCGCAAGCTATGGACATCACAATTCGTTCAATCTAACCAGCTTGAAGCTTCCCCCGAATTACGAAATCTTGAATCATATGAACTATCCGCCTTCGTGTAGCTGGTTCTTTTGGGGCCTCTGGGTAAGCTATTATATATACACACACTAAAAAATAGGAATTCGTAATTTCAATCACTCACTCACTCACTCTTTCTCTCTCAACAATCACTCACTCTCTCTCTCTCTCTCTCTCTCTCAATCACACTCTCTCTCAATCATTCACACACACACACACTCTCTCTCTCTCTCAATCACACTCTCGCTCAATCACTCACACACACTCTCTCTTTCTCTCAATCACTCACTCACTCTTTCTCTCTCAACAATCACTCTCTCTCTCTCTCTCTCTCTCTCTCTCAATCACACTCTCTCTCTCAATCACTCACACTCTTTCTCAATCACTCACACACACACACACTCTCTCTCTCTCTCTCTCTCCAAATCTTGAATTATATGAACTATCCGCCTTCGTGTAGCTGGTTCTTTTGGGGCCTCTGGGTAAGCTATTATATATATACACACACTAAAAAATAGGAATTCGTAATTTCGCGAATTTAAAAATGGCTTCGAATTTAGAATTCGCGAAATCACGAATTTTTTCCAAAAAAAACACAAAATCGCAAATTTCGAAGTACCACCCCGATTTCTCTCTCTCTCTCTCTCTCGCTCTCTCTCTCTCTCTCTCTCTCTCAACAATCACTCACTCTCTCTCTCTCTCTCTCTCTCAATCACACTCTCTCTCTCACTCACTCTCTCTCTCTCTCTCTCTCTCTCTCCATCACTCACTCTCTCTCTCTCTCTCTCTCTCTCTCTCTCTCTCTCTGGCTCTCTCTCTCTCTCTGGCTCTCTCTCTCTCTCTCTCTCTCTGGCTCTCTCTCTCTCTCTCTCTCTTTAACTCTCTCCCTCCGTTTCCTCTCTCTCACTCCCTTTCCTCTTTCCCTCTTTCACTCTCTCTCTCTCCTTCTATCTTTCTTTTCTCTCTCTCTCTCATTCTCTCACTTTCTCTCTCTCTCTCACTCTCTCTCTCACTCTCTCTCTCTCTCTCACTCACCCTCTCTCTCTCTCTCTCTCTCTCTCTCTCTCTCTTACTCTTCTCAACAAACAAAAAAAGATCAACCAAGAACCGGATTCACGTCAAAGAAACACGGAAATAAGTCTAAACTTGAACCAAAGTTGGATTCCATCCTATCCCGATTTTCAATTGGTCTACTGTAGAAGTGGCTTGAAATTTCTCGAAATACTATGCCAAGTGATCAACGAGAAAGCCAATACTTATCATGTTCAAGAGATCATAACCTTGGCGACCAAACGAGTCAAATCATGGGCAAAACGTCACGAATTGGTCTATTCGAATTCCACACTGAACAAGTTGCTCTACTTGCAAAAACCCAGTTTGGCACTGGTGAAGTCTAGTTTCAAGTCGAATTCAAACACCAATCTGGCCACGCCCAGTTGCACTTCTCGTAGGTCTTCGGTGTCCAGTGTCGGACCTAGACGTGGGATATGTATCATTTTGAACTACCAAGAGTTTGAATGTGATGATTCATCCAGTATGGCTAAAGCTAAAACTCGTGCCGGAAGTGAGTGCGATGTTCGCGAGTTGGAAGCCACTTTTGGATCGTTTCTCAACTATGACATTCGGGTCTATCCTAATAAGACCTATGCTGATACGGTGAAACTTTTGAAAGATGGTAAGGGGCTTTATTTATTCACCTATATATGAATGAAAAGTATAGTTTCTATGTTCTATGTTCATGTTCTATGTTCTAAGCTCACGTTCTATGTTCATGTTCTATGTTCTATGTTCATGTTCTATGTTCTATGTTCTATGTTCATGTTCTATGTTCATGTTCATGTTCATGTTCATGTTCTATGTTCTATGTACAATGTTCATGTTCTATGTACAATGTTCTATGTTCTATGTTCTATGTTCATGTTCTATGTTCTATGTTCATGTTATATGTTCTATGTTCATGTTCTATGTTCCATGTTCTATGTTCATGTTCTATGTTCATGTTCTATGTTCATGTTCTATGTTCTATGTTCTATGTTCATGTTCTATGTTCATGTTCTATGTTCATGTTCTATGTTCATGTTCTATGTTCTATGTTCATGTTCTATGTTCTGACACTTTTGGTTCTCTGTCATTTTTTGGTTGTACTGTGAAAGTTACCCCCTACTTCTACTGTGCTTAACCGATTCGAATCTAACTTTCACTGTTGTGATTCTTGAATCTTATTCCGATTCGAATCTAACTTTCACCGTTGTGATTCGAATCTTATTCCAATTCGATTCGAATGTAATGCATAACTCTCATCTTCAATTTGATTCGGAATTCAAACTTGGCCAATTTTCACTCAATTCGTTTCGATTTTTTTTGCATTATCCTTCAAATTATGGTAACTCGAGTTTGAACTTTGTTAGCGTTTTTTTAACAAGAGACAAACCGCCCTCTTGTAAAAATTATTATTATTAGTTAAACTTCATAATTTTTATTTATTTGTATATGATTTATATAGAGTCCAAGTGTGATTACTCCTCGTACGACACCTTTGTTCTATGCCTTCTCTCTCATGGCGATATGAATAGTAAGTTTGCAAGTTCGATAAAAATAATCAAACTAAAACTATTCTAAAATTACTTTATTATTATTATTCTTCATCATCAAGAATTCTACTGCCGAGACAAAGAGATGGAGCTAAATCTCATCTTCAACTACTTTGACAAGTGTCCCACTCTGCTTGAGAAGACCAAAATCTTCTTGATCCAGGCAAGTATAGCACATTAACCCTTTCGAACCCAAAGATAATCAAGTAAAAGTAAAAGCCTTATATCGCTAATTGAATGAGCGGGGACACATACGTCTCGATAGCGCAGTAGGGAGCGAAAGGGTTAAGAGTTAAGCACAGTGGAACGTAGCGTAACTGTTGCAGTGAAAAATGACCTAGTGGCAGAACATGAAATTGAAATTTTCTAAGTATAGAATATAAAGCATAGAAAACCATCAAATTTTGTATTTGCCATTAACCCTTTCGAACCCAAAGATAATCAGTAAAAGTAAAAGCCTTATATCGCTAAGTGAATGAGCGGGACACATACGTCCCGGTGGCGCCTTTGGGAAGCGAAAGGGTTAACTTTGTGATATTTTGATTGATATTATTAAAAAAACAAACAATATTTTCCAGAAATGTCAAGGAAGTCGTATTAACTATGGAGTACGTTTGGAAACGGATTATGAAGAGCTGAAAATCAACTATCGAATTGTGCCAACCGCTGCGGATAGTCTTATCTTCTACAGCTCATTTCCAGGTATATATATTAGAAAATTCGAATCAAATCGAGCGAGAATTCGAATATGTATGTACAAAATTCGAATTGAATCGGAATAAAATTCAAATCATAACAGAGAGAGAGAGAGTTAGATTCGAATCACATCAATGGATTCGAATCGTTTAAAAATTCGAATCACATCAATGGATTCAAATCAGTTAAGCACTCACTGGAAGTAGTGTAACTCTCACAGTACAAGACCGTGGGTGGCACAATACCAAAAAAAATAACTGAACATAGAACATAGAAAACCACGACCATATTATTCATTAATATATAGAAGATAAGTGAAAGTTAGATTCGAATCGGTAACGAAATCGAACCACAACAATGGATTCGAATCGGTTAAGCACTCAGTGGAAGTAGCGTGTAACTCTCACAGTACAAAATCGTGAGTGGCACAATACCATTAAAAAATGACTGAACATTAAACATAGGACATAGAAACATAGAAAACCAAGATCATAATTATTCATTAACCCTTTTCGCTTCCTACTGCGCTATCGGGACGTATGTGTCCCGCTCATTCAATTAGCGATATAAGGCTTATATCTTTTACTGATAATCCTTGGGATCGAAAGGGTTAATATATAGGATATGACTAATATAATTGATTCCCCAAGGTTACGTCTCATACCGGCATCCCTCGGAAGGCTCGCTGTTTATTCAAACCTTGTGTGAGGTGATCCGAAGCCAATGTCACACTCGTTCCTGTAACATCTACACAATCTGTTCGTTGGTGATCGAGATTGTCAACGAAAAGTCCCTCCTACTGAACAAGTGTTGCCAGTTGGCCAACTTTAATTCCACCCTACGAAGACCGGTTTACCTTGGACCTGGCATTGGGGGTGAAATGCCATCAAGTCCCCAGAGTTCTCAATACCTCTCTCCGTGAACATTTAAATTTATTTATTATTTATTAACCCTTTCGATCCCAAAGATTATCAGTAAAAGATATAAGCTTATACGAACACATACGTCCCGATAGCACTTTCGGGAGTGAAAGGGTTAAGAGAACCAGAAAGTGTGACACGTGTCATCTATTTATTCTTTCAAATAAACTAACCTTCTTGTCACACTTTCACGCCAATCTCTGTTTTGTTATTATTATTTTGAACTTTAACTAAAATCATGCTATAACTGAACATGCATACAATATATACGTATATATTTAAGCTACCTCAATTGAACACACGAATTAAAATCATTAACTAGTTACCCCTGTGGAAAAAGTATGATTTACGTAAGGAATATAAATAGAATAGTATCGATAATAGTGAGAGACAACTCAATGGTATCAACGATAATGATGGACAACTCAATGGTATCGATGATAGTGATGGACAACTCAATGGTATCGATAATAGTGAGGGACAACTCAATGGTATCGGTGATAGTAAGGGACAACTCAATGGTATGGATAATAGTGATGAACAACTTAATGGTATCGATGATTGTGAGAGACAACTCAATGGTATCGATAATAGTGAAGGACAACTCAATGGTATCGATGATAGAGAAGGACAACTCAATAGTATTAACGATAGAAATGAATAACTCAATGGTATTGATAATAGTGAGAGACTACTCAATGGTATCGATAATGGTGAGGGACTACTCAATAGTATTAATGATAGTGAAGAACAACTCAATGGTATCAATGATAGTGAAGGACAACTCAATGGTATCAACGATAGTGATAGACAAGTCAATGGTATGGATATTAGTGATGAACAACTCAATGGGATCGATAATAGTGAAGGACAACTCAATGGTATCTATGATAGTGGAGGATAACTCAATGAATTTGACAATAGTGAAGAACAACTCAATGGTATCGATGATAGTGAAGAACAACTCAATGGTATCGATGATAGCGAAGGACAACTCAATGGTATCGATTGTAGAGGGAAATAACAATTTAATTTAAAAATGCAAGAAAACAAGTCACACAAGCAGCAAATAATAATAATAATAATTAATAAAACAATTGAATAATAATAATAATAATAATAAACCTAAAATACAATATTGCGATTGTTTTGTTTCATAATTGTTATTATTGATTATTAAAATAATAAAATAAAATAAAAACTAACCTAAGCATCACTGGTAGAAGTCTTGCTGATGGCAGCAAACTTAGCAAGACTCTCTTGAAAAACCTTCTCAGTTACACCCAAATCTGGATCCACTTTGATAGCACAAACTCCCATCGGTCCAATATCCACAATATTTCGTTGTTCATCATCGAAGAAGATCATCTCGGTAAAATCCGCGCCGGATTCTTGCTTAATCCGTTCAAAGTGTTTCATCTTCTGGCCGGGATAGATTTGAAAGTGGGAAATTTGTCGGTCGAATCGCCACAAGTCGAGTAGACAGTAGGCAGAAGTTGGCCATTTGGTTCGAGAGGCTACGGCTATTTTTACGTCATTCTCAGTGAGCCAGTTGAACACTGTTAATTAGAGAAAATTAATTAAAATGGTCAAACTCAAGTTAAAATTCGAAGCATTATACAAAAAATTCGAATCAAATCAAGCGAGAATTGGAAAAGTTCGAATTCCGAATCAAATTGACGGAGAATTCAAAGAGTTATTCGCAAAACATTCGAATCGAATCGATGATGAATTCGAATTACTACAGTGAAAGTTAGATTCGAATCGGTAACGAAATCGAATCACAACAATGGATTCGAATCGGTTAAGCACAGTGAAAGTAGCGTAACTCTCACAGTACAAAAACGTGGGTAGCACAATACCATTAAAAATGACTGTGAAAGTTAGATTCGAATCGGTAACGAATTAGAATCACAACAATAGATTCGAATCGGTTAAGCACAGTGGAAGTAGCGTAACTCTCACAGTACAAAAAAAAATTGACAGAACATAGAACATAGAACATAGAAAACCATGACTATATTATTCATTATATATTCTCCTGTTATATTAATGGAAAATACATACAAAATTTGGTAGCTTCCTATTCCCAATTCTATACTTAGACAGACAATTTCATGTTCTGCCACTCGGCCATTTTGCACTGTAACAGTTAAGCTACTTCCACTGTGCTTAACCGATTCGAATCTAACTTTCACTGTTGTGATTCGAATCCTTAACCGATTCGAAACTAACTTTCTGTGTTATGATTGAAATCTTATTCCGATTCGATTCGAATGTTGTGCAAATAAATCTTCAAATTCTCCATCAATTTGATTCCGAATTCGAACTTTTCCAATTCTCGCTCGATTTGATTCGAATTTTTTTTGCATAACTTGAGTTTGAGTGAGATTAACGCTTTAGCGCCGGTTAAAATAAAAAATAAACATTAATTTATTAATAATATTGATCATATATACCTTTGGGAATATCGGGAAAGTGTCGAATCTCCTGTTGGCAACTATCAATCAACTTGCCCTCATACCAATGGTATGGTGGAATCAATCGATACGCATCGATGCCAAATGGCCAAATGGTGTGATCAAGATCAAAAACGGCTACTTTGGGAAGCTTCGAGAATGAAACCGAAGATCGGCTTGTGGTTGTGCTTAGCAGTCTTCGTAGGAGCATTTTTTTTGTTGATCAAAAAAAAGTGGAAAATATTATATAAAACGGAGAATCTTGAAAAACACCTGTATTCAAAAATAATAGCAAACAAAAAAACATTAATACTGGAAGTCAAACTCGAGTTATCATATAAAATAATTCGAAGGAATATGCAGAAAAAAATTCGAATCAAATCAAGTGAGAATTGAAAAAGTTCGAATCATATCGAGTGAGAATCCGAAGAGTTATGCACAGCACAACATTCGGAATCCAATTGGAATAAGATTCGAATCATAATAGTAAAAAGTTCGATTCGAATCGGTAATGAATTCCTATCACAACAGACTGAAAGTTAAATTCGAATCGGTAATGAATTCGAATCACAACAAACTGAAAGTTAGATTCGAATCGGTAATAAATTCGAATCACAACAGACTGAAAGTTAGATTCGAATCGGTAATGAATTCGAATCACAACAGACTGAAAGTTAAATTCGAATCGGTAATGAATTCGAATCACAACAGACAGAAAGTTAGATTCGAATCGGTGATGAATTCGAATCGGTTAAACACAGTGAAAGTAGGGTAACTTTCACAGTGTATAACAAAAAATGGCAGAGAACGAAAAATAACAGAATATGAACATAGAACATAGAAACCCGACTATACTTTTCATTAAATATATATAAAAAGGATAATAAACTCAAAAAACATCTAAAAACAATCCAAATCTGTTCCAAAAGTTCTCTTTTGTGGCAAAGTTAGTTTGAATTTTAAAATAAAATTAAAAACCATCATAATTGTTTTTTTTATAAAAATCTTACCCCAAAAACTTCTTTTAAACAAGAATAATAAATTTTTCTTACCCTTCAAAAAAATCTAATCTTGAAATCATAGAAAAGCCACGTATTTCAAGTGTGAACTTGATTTTGGTGACTTTGAAAAAAGGAGAACAAGAAACTTTTCAGAATCAAAACAAACGCTTCCCCGGAAATCTTCCCGGAAGATCCTCAATTATGCAATGTTTGTTTTGTTTTGGTATATGTTTATTAAAAGTTAGCCGTTTGATTTACGTTACCGAGGCGTTTTACTCGCCACAAAAGAAAAACCCAAATCGATTATGTAACGCAAGAGCTTCTTCTGGCCTTTCAATGTGAAACTAAAAGGCAATTAGTAGTGCAATAATAATAATAATAAGAATATGAGCTCACGAAAGGATTCATCGGGGAAGAAATGTGAGAATGGATCAAAATCCTCATCTTCGTTACCAGCTCCAACTGTCCCAGGGTTTCACCTGGCACATCAAATTGGCCGTGGTTCCTATGGTACCGTGTATAGAGCGACTAAAGTTGTAAGTGTCGAATATTAATTTTAAAAAAATAATATTTTTACAAGAGGGCTAAAACGCCGTCTGTCTTTTGTTGTAAAAAAACGGCAGCAAATGTCAAACTTGAGTTATCATAATTATCGAAGAAAATTCGAATAGAATCGAGCGAGAATTAGAAAAGTTCGAGTTTCGAATCCAAAAATTGTCTGGGAATTCGAAGGTTTATTTCGAACAAAATTCGAAACAAATTCGAATCATAACACGGAAAGTTGGATTCGAATTTGTTTTTTTAACATTTTTTCCGAAAATAACATTATACAAGACAACCAAACAAATTCGTGGATTGTCAGTGTTTCTAATCTCTCTTTCTCTCTCTGACTCTCTCTCTCTCTCTCTCTCTCTCTCTCTCTCTCTCTCTCTCTCTCTCTCTCTCTCT
>WURS02079022.1:0-10243 GCA_011762765.2 Rhinocypha anisoptera | reverse complement strand
GATGCAAAACTTGCTCGATTTTTACAACCCCTCCGTCCCACTTAACCAATCTCCTACACTCCCTCCCCATCTCATCTTTCTCCTGCTCATGAGCTTTTGTTGTCTCAGGCCTATCATTTTCCTTGTTGTTCTCCCCATTTGTGCTGGCAATGTGTGTGGTTTTCACTGGTTCAGTTGGATGTATTTCACCACCATTGGATCTTCCATTAACAATGCTGGGTCTAAAAAAATGTCCCAAAAATACGATGTTTACTTACGGTTGCTGTAATGAATAAATATTTCATGAATACTTAGCATTTAAGAAAAAGATTGTCCAGAAGACAAAAATTTAGATCTATAATTTTTACCCAGGATTTTTAAGTTAATTTTATTTTGCTAATTTTATCTGCATAGATAGTATCACATGTTATACGATAAGGATCACATTGAAAAAATTCCTACCTTAGTAATCACATTCATTATAGCTTAAAAAATATTGGTGTCATCTAGTTCATCTACTATGAGCCTATAGATATGAATTTGCATTGGCTCAGATGGAAATACAAACATGAAAAAAAGTTACCTCTTCTTGGGGAATATAAAAAAAAGTTTTCATAGTAAATGTGCTAATTGGCTATAACTTCTGGTTGCCCTTTGGAAAAGATATTTTTTTACTAGTAAAGTGGATGAATTTGTTTACTAACATCCTGATTTTTAGGTAATATAAGACTAAAGAAATGTTGAAAACCAAAGAATTGCACTTAGTCGCAATAGGCACTCAGTATTTTGTACCTCATTCAGCATTAAGAATGCCTTTCATTGCTTGATAATAACACCATACGAATTTTTGATAAAAATATTATTCCCACTAAAATAAGGCATCTTTAACCCTTTCGTGCCAAAGCCATAAACTGGTATGCAGCCCCAGCATACAAGTATGGGATAAAATAAAGGAAAAATGACCAAAATAAAGGCCTTCCGTACTGGGGGATGATTCTGAATGCCTGATATATTGGTTTTTCAGCACAAAAGGGTTAAAGTTTTTGTCTCTTTTTTGTTTTTATCAACTCAGAATGCTTATATTATAAAAATAGAACATCAATGTTAATGCTAATAGTATTTTTGTTTATAGGGTGTTTCGACAACTATGGTCATTTCGGACCACTTTAACTTTTAGAAAAACTCTATAGGACAAACAGAACACCCATGACCTAAGCAGGATTCAAGTTCACAACCTTTGGGTTAGCCATCGTGCATGCTACCACCAGCCTAACCCGGCCAGCATTAATGCAAATAAGCTAATATTAGAATAATTCTTCAAACACTTACCACCCATCACTCCTCACAATTATATATTCACAGTTGGTTTCTTTCTAAAAATAATTTTGTGGAAAGAAACCTTGTAGAAAGAAAGGGTTTTTTTTTTTATCTTTAGCGAATTATTTTGATCATGTGATGGCTAATGCCACTACCCTCAAATATTTATTTATTTAATAAATTACAAAACCCTTTTTTTGCTCCTTCCTTAATTATACTCATTTCCTTTGCTTCATTTTATGGCCACAGTTTTTGGTTACTATAAATTTTGTAACTCTATTAAAAATATCAGAAAGCAGCTCTGTGGGTAGATAACATATTTTTAACATCATGCAATTTATATTGGAATATTTAGGTTTCATAATTTGAGCCTCTTGTACTGGAAATGTAATTATCGTTGTTTTTCAGCATCTCTTATATCATGGTGATGAATTTAAAATTTTTGTTTTCCCATAATGAAATACACCATAACTGTGGAAAGATTCAAATTGAATGAGTCAATGAAAAAATAAATTTCTATGCAGTACTAAAAAATTATTAGTATCAGCCTCTCCTGTACTGCTGCCAGAAATTGAAACAGTTTAACAGAAGTGCATAAATCAGAAAAAAGATTTCTTGAAAATACTGACAACCATTATTTATAGGGAAGTTATTTAATTAGAATATAAAGATTTGGGAACTATTGGAAGAGGTCTCTTTCAAAGGGTTTCTATTTTCCATGCATCAATCATATAATCATAACTATTTTTTTTAAATGCCTGAACTCAAAAAATTTCTTAGGACCTATAACAGGCAATGCTGTACTATGAAGAAATACGTTGTACAAACCATGAATCCTGTAGAAAATTATAATATACATTTCATTCAACTATAGAGTTCAATTTCTTAAGAGTAGAAATATAGTTGAACTCTTCGGAGAAATCATTGGAAATACATAAGTACTTTCTTCTTATCTGTCTGCTTACTTGCCTGATTGTAAAAGTATCAAGTTCAAATTTTGCACATAAAATTTCCAAATATTTGGTTCAAGAACATTATTGGTACAATTGCTATAAAATTTAATGCCAACTTCTAGGACTAATTTCTGTTGGCATTTTTATTGCTTTAATGACATCTGTCTTTAAGATCTAAAGAAATTAAATGCAGGCCAGGTGTAACTGATGACCAACCAGATAGCTGCAACACCCATTTAGTTAATGGAGCTCAGAGATATTGCAGGAAGTAAGCATGGTTGCACTGGGATGAAAGAGTAGGTCAAAGTGAAATCTGAGTCAGTAGTTCCCTCATCTGTTGTGCATTGAGCACTGAAACTGCTTATATAAATCTGTATCAGTTAGGAAGAAATAGCTTACTTCAAATTTAGTGTTCATCTGCTATGGTTTGGTGTATATGTACACACATATAATTTTGGTAAACCAGTTATAAATCTACTTTCAGTCTGTTAGAAAGTGACTCCAATATAATTGGTCATTCCTGGTACATACTGTACCAAAAATAAGCGAACTTTCATTTTTAAACTTTAAATACTAGCATTGGTAATTGGTTTGTATAGATTATAACATAATATAGAGATATATTTAATATGTTTAAAAAAATATTTTGCATCCAGTAACACTCACAGTTATAAATTGAAATGAAAACCATGAATTTATAAAGTATGTTAACCTGTTAATACATCACCTCTTTTATGGGGTAGAGGTGCGAAATTAAGTGTCCGAAGGAAGTTAATCAGCTAGAGAAAAAAATGTTGAAAAAATTTTCCAAAATAACAAGCTGATATTTCATTTAAAGGAAATAAATTAATTTAGTAACTTTTATAAAAATTGTCTGCTAATATTTTTAATGTTATTTTAAATAATTCACAATTGATTATTATTATATTGAATATGTTATATCCAGGAACCAAGGTCGAAAGACCATACAGAGGAACTAAGGTCTCTACACAGGAACTTTTTGGCCAAGAAATGAGAGACGATATATTGGCCTGAAAAATAAATAAAGTTGTCTTTTGATGTTAGTACAAAGTTGTTAAAAATTTAAATGACTTAATTGTTTATCATTTTGAGAATAATTTTTGCAATGAATTAATTTTTGGTATAATAGCCTATATATATCTTTAATCCTGGAATAAATAAATGTCAACCTTCTCAGCCAAATAAATACAATTTTAGTCATTCCCAGCTAATCTACACATCCTTAAAGACAATAGTTTTAAACCATAATATCAATTTTTATTAAAAAATATATTCAAAGAAGCCAAAAATATCATAAACAGTATATTTTTTATTGATGAAAGTTGTTAATTGTGGTAATATGTTTAACTTTCAATGCCATTTTACAATTCTTAATCTTGAGTCTGGTAACATTTTTATAACTCATTGATGAAGAATAATTTTCATGAAATAAGCAGAAACTGAAAGCTGTATTAGTGATTCCTTTAAATAACTGCCTAATATTTTATAAAAGAATCCTAAACATAAAACATATTTCATTACATTTCTGCAAAAAAATTTGGAACCTATTATGAAAATATGCACTTAGATAATGTGAATATATACGCCAAATTTTTCAACATGAATATATTTTTTAACATCAATAATACCCTATTGGTAAGCATTAATACTTTTTTAATTAATTGTTTTAATTATCCATTTTAATATAGTAAATTCAAAGGAAACAATATATTGCATTTTGCAGATTTTAAATTCAAATATTTTTCTTTACGTTGTCCATCACAAAATGTGAGGAACTAGAATTGTCGATTGGTGGAATAAAAAGATGGCTGATTTAGTAATGGCAATGGTGTATATAAGGAGGTAAAAAAAATTGGGAATATAAATCTATTTTGTTGTAGGAGATGTATAAGAATGATTTCTTAAAGAGAAACAAGGTGCTATTTACAAAATGAAGCTGAGGAATTGCTGAATTATTGGTATGCACATTTAGTGTGTGCAAATGCAATTTACATATCTTTCAAATTTTGAAGTCATAAAAATTTTGACACACAAATTAGTTCTGCAGCAACACTCATCTTTAATATGCTCAAGACTGAAAAATATGATAAAAATGAAATATGACTATGTACTATTTTACATATACCTTTGAAATTAATCAAGAAATCATTATGATAACTTTTACATTTAGAGTGTTTCTTGGTCTTTAGATGGCAGTAGAACCAGAACCAAATAATTTGGAAAATAATTAATAACGTGTATCTCAATAATTTCCTGCACAAACAAATAATTTTTTAATGCCATAATTAATAATGGAGATGCATGTAAGGCATTCTACCCATTGATGCATTTATGTTTATTACTCTGAAATAGTATTAAAAGTTATTCTTCCCTTCCCAAGAACCATGATTTACAAACCCTCTTTTAAGTTTGGCATAAAAGTAAAAAAAAAAGTTGTCCTTTCTCAGTATTTTATGCCTGCCATCATTCCACCTAAAATGGCTGTTTTCACCCTTTGCTGCATCTTACTAACAATCTACCTTGTAGCATACTCTTCTAAAATCTCTCTTATTATTATCATATATTTTTTTCTTCTTCTTTAGATTTACCATAGTTACTTCCTCTCATACCCTAAAATGATCAAAACCTTCATCTATCTTATAATATTAGAGAAAGGGTATATAATTAAGTAGTTATTGTCATTTCAATGTAAGTATCAGTGCATGTATAATATTTAAGTACTGGTTTAAGTGTTAAAGATTCAAATGATGAGAAATTGCATAGATAATTTCTATTTAAAATCTGAAAAGTAAGACCTTCTGGAAACTATAATTAAGCAGGGATCTGATTAGTGATGCAATAGAGGAACTGTATCCTCAACCATGACTGTGATTTAAAAAAGTGTGGGGCATAGTAAATTTTGAACTATGCTCAAATGCCAACCTTTTAGCTGGTTACTGCAGTGGTGGTGTGTATACATAGACATTTTAATCACATATTTTATGTATTATACGTTGAAATATGAATCAGTACGATAATGTAGATCATATGCTGAAATTATAATATATACATTGGATATAATTTTCTTTGGAAAACATTTTCTAAAGCCTGGAAAAACCTTGAAACAAGAAACTGCCACTATTAAGATGCCGTTTGAATAATGATTGTTAGTAGTGAGACTTTATTTTATCTAAGTTTTTGACGGGCTTTAAAAATGTTTCTGGATTGCCTTAAAATCTTTCTGTTTCTTTATGTACTTTATAAGTTCTACCTATCCATCTTAAATAGCTATTAAACCCCTCACACAACCTGGTGAAAGGAGCAGAATAGATACCATCATCTTCAAGATTAAAGCTCCTGTTAATATATATGTTGGAAAATTTTCTTGCAATTTAGAGATTTTCTCTTACCGCTTTCTTTTCTTCCCAATAATGCCTAACAATTCATTGTTTATTTCTCTCTTAGTTTATTTTCTTTGCTCTATCCTTATCCAAACTAAATCTCAATGTGTATTTCAAGCTTAAAGTTTCACTGCCAAAAAATGTTACTTTTTTTCACTAATTTGACTAAAAAATAATTAAAAAAACATTTAAAATGCATAGCCAAATATAAAAAAGTTGCTTCCTTTTAAAAAAATTTACAAATATCATTTAATTTCCTTCTCCTTCGACTTATTTTTCTTTTGACAGGAAATTTAGATTAAATATTACTCACCATGTACCATGAGATAATTATTCAAAGCAAGAGAATATTTATTATTAAGAGAATATTTTAAAATTTTGTTAAACATCAAAACATATAACTGTATATGTTTTCATCATCATGTATAGTATATATGTATCAAGAGGTAATTGCAATTGATCATAAATTTTTAAATCACACTGTGATGCTCTATGGCAATATAAGAAGTCAGGGTCATGGAGTGGGTAGATTGTGTGGGTGGCTACTGAATGAGGTGCAAAGGTTCTAGGCCCAAGGACACCACTGGATACCCTCAGCAAAAACCAAAACTGAATTATTTTCCTGGGACCACATCTTCATGGGAAACCACATGTGCTACATGGAAAGGAACTGCTCCTTTTTTCCTGATCTGTGGCTTTTCACAAAATACTGGGCTTTGTAGTTGATAGACTTTGCCATTGCTAACCAAATAAAACTTAATGTTGAAAACAGTGGCTTTTTATATTGATGTAGTACTGTTTATTCAAGAGTACAAAATGCTGAAATGCAGGTCCTCAACTTGTGACCTGAACTGTGATGTCAGCTGACAAATAACAACAATATCAGGCATATTCATAAAATGATAAGCCTAAGCCATCTGCAATGGTCACTCTAGTTGTACCTCTTGGAAAAAATCTACACCTTTGTTATAATCATACATATATTTGTTTTCAACAAACAACTTTTGTCATAATGTTTCCTTGTTTCATTATATAAATCAACAATTTTATCACCGCTGCAACTTCTAAATAGTATCACTTGATCCTGCTCCTCTTTGGTGCATAACTTTCAGGACATTGCTTTTTTTGGTCACTTAACACCAAAGCTCATAGACAAGTAGCAGGCTTATATGGCAAGGTTCCACATTCTTAAATGCACAAAAGTACAGTGCAATAGTAGATCACAATATGGTTTAAAATTTGAATAGTTATGTGTTACTTTTTGACTCACCATCATATACCTTTCTTACCATTCCTACCAATTAAATGAATTTGGGTTTTTCAGTGATTCATATTGAAATTATAGATTTTATATACTTAGGGAAATATTAATTTACATTGGTGTAGTCACTTAGTCCTTGAAAAATTTTCAGCTAGGCAAGAGAAAAACCCTCATTATTGCAATTTAATTCAATATCCTATAAGCAATATTATGTTCAATTCAAATGAGATATCTAAAATTATTTTTATAAAAATAATTCTTCGGACCATCAATATGTTCAAGGAAATAATTAATCACTCCGAGTATGTACACATTTAACTATTTCGTGCCCAATGACCTGTCTGGTGTTCAGAATCATCCCCCCGGAACAGCCGACCTTTGTTTGGTAATTTTCCCTTTATTTTGTCGCACACTCATATGAAGGGGCTGCATACCAGTTTAGGACTCTGGTAAAAAAGGGTTAAGTAACCAAAAGGAATAATAATTAAATAATGGATAGTATTTTAAAAAATATAATTTTTCACCAGAGGGTTTATGCTGATATGACCATGGAGATTTAGTTGTGTTATCTTGACAATTTCCCAAAATCAAGTTAACAAAAATTATGAAACTGAGAAAGGTATAAAAGAAATAGAGAAATTGCCTTGCTAAAATAATTGTAACTAAAAACAGGGTAGAAATAAAAAAACATTCAATGAAGTATGGCAAGTTTTGATATGAAGCATTTAGGATTTGAGGATAAAGGATTACTAGGGATGTTAAGAATATTTCCATGGAAATGAACTTGAAAAGGCTTTGTGCTATGAGTTGGGGAACAAGTTATACATATTTAATATAAGAAGGGTTAAAGATTTTCAGAGAAATCCTATGTGAGAAAGTTGAATGAGATGCAATGAATCAATTTGACAAAAGGAAAGAAGATACATCAGGAATTAATAAGGAAAAATTAGAATAAAATTTCATTGAATTCAATGTGGTGTGGGGTAGAAGTATATCCTAAAATTCAATGAAGCATTCCTGGTCTTACTTTTTTGATGGAATAGTCTTGGTTAATGTTGCAGAAGGTTCAGTCCCACTTGAGCCTGATTGCTTTGAAGCCAAAAGATGTCTTTTCCAAACTGGAATTGATTGCAATCTTCTTTCTTCAGCTGCCCTCTGTACTTCTTCTGCTGCTTCTCTTCTTGCTTTTTCAGCTGCTTTTCGAGCCAACATCTGACGCTTCCACTGTGGTATAACGTTTCCTGCAGCATCTTGCTCTGGTATCTGTATTGTATATAGATTTATGTTAGAAATAATATTATATTTAGAAGACAAAATAAATCTTCTATTAATATGAGTGGCTACTGTAATTTATTTTCCAGTAAGGCTTTAATTTTTTAGATTTTTTCATAAGAAAATCATCTGAGATTAAAAACCTTTGGCATAGAAACATTTAAAGTAATAGTTTGGTTTGTTTTTACCACTGGTCAAACTCATAGGCAATGGGATTTTTCCCTGTTACTTGATGGTGGACTGATCTAAAGAACTTTATAGTGATTACTATTAGAAAAACTATTATTTATATAAGTATGGTGTATATAGGGTTGGTTAGCCTTGAAAATAGGTGTAATGTTTAGTATTGATGAGCCAGCTGAGTTTATCTGATTTGGAAGCATGTATGCTGGATAACCCAAGGGCCATGGTTTCAAAAACCACCCCCGGTATGGATATCTCATTGTCTAGAACTATTTTTTTCTGATTGCCTGGTGTAAGCAAGGGAATGTGGCCATGAACATATGCCAAAAACCAATTATCAAAAAGTCCCCAAAATTGCTTAAGAAGATGATTAAGCCTAAGGATATCATTTTGAGTATGGGACAAAACTGTTGTAGCTGTTATAATAAGAGACATAATCCCTCAAAAAACTATCATTTGTCTTCAAGCAAATGTTTATTTGTGAAATACTTTAGTCAATAAAATATAATTAGAACATGACCAATTATAAAAAAATCATGTTTCTCAGTCTCCTGATCCCAATAGTAAATCATTCAGGAGATTCTGATTATATAATATGTATAAACCTAAAAATAGTAACCATAAAAAAAATGTACTGAATTTTAAATAGAAATATTATGTTTAGTCAACAAAAACTATTGGTGAAATAAAACTTTCTATATATCAACCAATAATTTGAATACATACTTTTTGTACAAAGCTATCCGCTGTGAGTTGCTTTGATATCTCCACAAAGAGTTCCTTTTCTTGCATTTCTTCTTCTTTAGCCTTTTCAACTTTGAGCTTCTTTATTCCAGAAATATCACGTGACATCTTTAGCTCTGCAATGAGGTTCTCTTTTTGTGACTGGAATGCTTGATTTGGAGTTCCTCCAGGTGTGGAATTGCCTGTAGCAATGTACATACATATGAGTTAAAAGCTCTCCTTTTTCAATTGAAATTAAAAGGAAGAATGTACTTATATTTTTGAATGTAAAATAATGAGGAAGAAAATTTATTTTAAGAATTGGATTCACAATCCATTTTATTTTTAACTCTGACACTCTCTAATTGTTACTACTTATAAATTGAAATATTTTGACATATATAAATTAAAATTACTATCATAAATAACTTTTTATAATGAATAAAAAAATTAAAAACAGTGAGCTGAAATTTTAATTAAAATTGATAAAAATTATAGTGCAGAATGCAAACAAACTCTAAAGCCAATATCACTATTGCAAGGTTACTACATAGTCAAACATGCATATATCCTTGGAAATTAAAGAGCATGAGGATAGAAAGATAAGGGTGCATCACAGGTCTTCATAAGTTTTGATTCAGCTTATATACACCCTGCTATAGGCTACCACTTTTCCTTGAAAAGGAAATTTCCATTTTGCAGTTGTGATGTGTTAAGCTAAATCAAACCTTAACTCGCAATTCAACACTGATTACCTGAAAGGTGAGTGAGAATATGATAGAGATAAGCAAGAAAAAACGGAGCACATCAGTAACCTGAATTGCGTCCTCCCTGTGATGGACCGTTGCTTTTATCCTCATGGTCTGTGGAAGTTGCCGCACCAAATATGAAACCCGCCGGGAACAATTTAGAGCAAATGGCAGGAACACACAAAAACACACACTCACTTAGCGCTTTCAGAGGGCCAGAAGTTGATGTCATCGGAGGAGCCGACAGGGTTTTGGTTACCCTTTCAGTGCGACGAAGTTGTACACTGTTGAGGTCGTGGATACTGATGGTAGCCAGGGGTTGCTGTTTCTGTTTGCCGCTCGCGTAAGAGGGGCTGGGAGGACGGTCCTGGCCCGCCGCCGAAAGGCTCCCGGGCAGCGGAGGAG